>ML778208.1:386319-427104 GCA_009831015.1 Picea engelmannii
GATGAGCTGCCAAGTATGGAGACATTGGTATCTTTGGAGAAGTTGCGGGCATTTAGATGTGTGAAGCTGAAGTGCATACGGGGGTTGGAGCAGGCGACAAAGCTTCTACAGTTACATGTTGATGGGTGCTCCGAGTTAGATCTCTAACCCAAAATGATATACAAAATACCACCGCAAAAATATGGTCACTACTAACCACCATGCATTGGTTAGTTGTTGGGAGGAACATATGTACAAACATTATGAATGCATTGAGTTATAAATATTCAATTATGAATAATGCAATAAATAGAGTTGGGAATTCTATTTGTAGAATTAAAGTGGACTGAAATATTGTAATAAGAAGAGTCTGTTTTATTACTAGAAATCAAACTAGAATGAACTTGCATTGGTCCATCCACCCCAAGCAAAGTAAGATAAGCACCAAAGTCATAATAAAATTGATCCTTCTCATTCTAAGTAATGCATTTATATTCAAGAAGATTGATCTCAATGTGATTGCGATTATAAATTCAATTATTTTAATTCCATAGTAGGAATCCATTTTGATTATATGGATAAGACGGATCCTTCTCATTCTAAGTAATGCATCTATATTCAAGAAGTTTGATCTCAATGTGATTGCGATTATAAATTCAATTATTTTAATTCCATAGTAGGAATCCATTTTGATTATATGGATAAGATGGATGTCTACTATTTATGGGTTAATGGTGAGGGACTATGGATATTGTTTTGTGGGTACCATTAATCATGTCCTTCTCATTCTAAGTAATGTATTTATATTCAATAAGTTTGATCTCAATGTGATTGTGATTATAAATTCAATTATTTTAATTCCATAGTAGGAATCTATTTTGATTATATGGATAGGACGTATGTCTACTATTTATGGGTTAATGGTGAGTGACTATGGATATTGTTTTGTGGGTACCATTAATCATGTAGAGTTTTCTTTAGGTGTCCTCTAAAGCTTCCTTTCATTTATTAAAGTCAGATGAAATGATTAAGGCAAGTTATTACTATAAAACATGCCAATCTCATGCTGAGGGTGTGTAAGTGAACTATAATAGAATTTGAGAATGAGTATATGTTCCAATTCAAAGATGGAAAGCTAAAATGGCAATGTGCTCAACACAACTATTAATTGCTTGATGTTTTTTTCCTTCACCTAATAAATTGGGAGTGAATGGATCATACATTTTGAATAATAATATTGCAGGTAAAATATTCTCATAGTACATCATGAAATTGTTGCTATGTGATAATGGGGTGTTGTAGAAAATAGATAGATGTGACATTAATAATTTCTAGGAAAACCAACTTATTTGGTAATGGAATGACATGTTTGTAGATATTCTTCCACTACTCCTACATGATCCCGTCTAAATGGAGAATACCCTAGTAAACTTTCTCTTTTTCTATCCAATATAGGTGAGTGCGGAAATAGGTCACAGATGTATGGATCTAAGAATCTAATGTTTCTATGTCAAGGGAGCTTATAAACTTGATAAAGTAAAGTGGGTGTCCAAATGAAACTTTGGTATTTGAGGGTCATTATATAAACAAAGGGGCATGTTTTTCATTAAGTTATCTACTATTTACAAAGTGTTCATGCTCTTTTTGTTGGTATGGTGCATTTGTTGCAATACTTGCAGTGGATAGAGTTGGGAATTTGGTAGGGATTTTTGTTTAGTAAGGGCCATAGGGATGGAGCTAGAGAGTGGGAAGGAGAATTTTGTGATTAAAGAAGTGAGTGAAGGAAAGTAGCATTTATGAGTGACAATAAAAAAATGGATGAGAGAGAGGTGTAGAGAAAAGGATGGTTGGGAAAAAGGTTTTTCAAGTATTTTTGGGATTTCAAAATAGGTTGTGAAATGATAATAATAACAAGGATGTGGTAGAGTATATAAATAAGGGGAAATGGAATACATTGAGGGAGTTCTAATAGGGAATTAAATGTAACACTAAGGTGGAGGGTGAATTTGAGAAAAATGTAGATGGAGTGGAAGGGTAGGATCCAACTACATTGAGGAATCCAATGAGATTAGATGAGATATTTTGTTACATGGGTGTCGCTGTGAACACGAAAAAGATGAGTTAGAAAATAGAGAAAAACATAAATGATATATGAGATTATTGTAACATGGAAAAATGGAATAATCTATAAATGATTTGGAATTCTTAACTCTAACTAGATAATAATGAATATCTGTTACAAATAATCATGATGAAGAGAAGCCTCCAAATTAATGTGAAAATAATGTTGAAGAGTGCACAACTAACCACTTAAGGGATACAAATGCAATGAATGAAATCATATCCATAAATAGAAATATTATGAAATCTTATAAAAGAAAAAATAAATCTTGAAAAGATTGAATGTTCTATACCAATTGATCCGAACCATGGAAGTTAAAGCGACAAATAACTCATAATAGAGTAAAACAAGAGAGATATTTTGAAAAGTGAGAACATATATTATGGTATTCCACCTACTTTGTATTAATAATGAAATATTACGAGATGAAAAGATAAATTGAATGCTAATAAATGCTAACAATTAACTATTCACTAATGCTTAACTAGTTGTTACCCTTTGCACGCATGAAAAGTAAGCCTAAGAGGCCGTTTCATTCAGATATTTAGTTATTCATTTTCATCCCCTTTGTAGATATACTACATATGAGCTTTCACCAAACAAATAGTCTAAAATAAAACAATAAGATAAACTCTTTTATATTTGGCAAGATAAATGTAATTTTAGATGTCCTTTTAAATGTTAAAACTCCTTTAAAATAAAAAAATAAATGTAATTTCAGATGTTTACTATTCACTAATGTTTAACTAGTTGTTACCCCTGCACGCATGAAAAGTAAGCCTAGGATATATTTAGTTATTCATTTTCATCCCCATTGTAGATATATTACATATGAGTCTTTACAAAAAAAAATAGTGTAAAATAAAATAATAAGGAATGGAAGCTATATCATGAAATGTTAGAAATTCAAGTGGATTTAAAATTATCACTTATGATTTTCATGTTAACAACATGTTTTGGTTATGGTTAGTTGGTTTTACTCATTAAACTAATTTTTAAATTTTTTTATTAAAAATATCTTTAATTATTTTTAAAGAAAATATAGAATATATAAAAATATTTTAATCCCAATTTTAATTTAGATTTTGGAAAAAAATAAGATATTTAAAAATAATGCCTTTTGAAAAAACATTGAAAAATAAAATGAAGAAAAACATTTCATAATAAAATAATAAAATAAAATGAGGAAAAACACTTCATAATAAAAAGTTAAAATATTTTTTAAATAAGGGATCCCCTTTTACCATTTGACATACTGGTGGTAAAGTCTATGGAGGTATATATACCCTTACCCCCTATGTATTTGAACTTGAGACTTATTATGAGGAAACGTGTCTTATTAATCATTAGGATAATGTTATTTTATCTAATTGGAACAAATCTATCTTATCTTTAGATTTAACATGTGTTAAGAGGGATCAAATCTTTAGGGGAAAAAATATTTTCTCATGTTTATTTAATTTAAAATAAAAATCACCTAAATATCAACTCCATGTTAAACAAAAAAAGTAGTAGATCCCTTTTGACCAATGATGAATCCCTCCTCTAGAAATTGTTATCTTAGAATAGAATGGAAAATATATTTTGAATATAGTTTTTAGTTGTAGAGGAAAACATTGAACATGGGAATACTAAAAATTCTTAGAATAAAATGGAAAAGAGATTTTGAATAAAGTTTTTAGTTGCAGAGGAAAACATTGAACATGGGAACACCAATTCTTTAGAATTTTTTTTAGTAGAATTTGTTTATAAGTGAACTTGTAATAAGGTTTTTACAATTTTTTTCTTTAAGAATATGTTTATAGGTGAACTTAGAATAAGGAATATACATTCTTACAAAATCTAGAGTGGATATAAAACATTTTAGGGAGATAGAATTTTAAAATAAAATTATTAAAAGAAAGAGATAATTATACACACAAAAAATTACATAATTTATAAAATAAGTAATAAAATGTAATATTTTGGATTCTTATAACTAAAAATATGAAGATGAATGGAAAGAATATGATATTTCAGAATATTATAATTAAGAAATTGAAGATGAATTTAACATTTATTATAAGCACTTAGAACTTTTTTTTTCTTATATTTATTAGATACAATTGATTATATTTTAATGTTCTTAAGAACTTGAAATAAAACTTATATGAATATTTTTATTTCGATACATCCAATAGGCATGGAACATAATTAATGGTTTATTTTTCTCCACGCCCTCATTTGGAAGTCTAAGATCAAGTAACTTATACAACTATAAAATAAAAAGTGTCATTGTATAACTAGGTAAAGGATTTATAGAAGATTATTTTTAATATTTTTAATATAATGATTATAGGCTTTAGTAGTCAAATTCCTGAGTGGAGAGGGTCTATTGTCCCACAAGCAAGCTATATCATACACCAATTTTGTTCCTAGTATGGACATAACATTAAAATTAGATTGTTGTTATTATTATTATTATTATTATTAGAAATATGGCTAACAATTGAAGAATATAAACAAACATCACATATTTTCAAATTTCTGAATGTCACTTTTATTATATTTATTCCTGGAAAAATAAGATGCTAACTATACATAGATTTAATCCATATTCCATAGACAATATTATTTACAAAATTAATCCAATTTTAGAACCAATAGGTTGAAATAAGTTCTCCCTCTAATCATCGCGACGAAGAATAAACACAAATTTATACAAGATGAACAAATATTGTCTATGGAATATTTGTTGTTCAAGAGATAATAGAGACGACCATGTGTAATAATAATAACAATATCAACTCATGTTTTATAAATAATATCATGTTATCTTTAGTCACTGTGATTTTTGGTTCAAGGATGTATATGTTTATGGATTTTTTCATATTATGGTTGACTCGAAACTCCACATATCCTTTCCATATAAGTAAATATATTAAGGTGATTTTCTTCCTTGTTTAATACTATTTTTCATTCCCCAAAGAGTCATGCCTAGGTTTGATATTGACATCTTTTGGACGTTCGACATCACGACAATTCTCACTTGGAAACCTATCTCAACCAAGGATACTTCACCTTCAATATGCCTCCTCGCCTAGAGCATACCCATAGTTCATTCTAGGCTAGAGATGAGTCACACTCCTACTTTGTGCAACTGAATTGTATACTTAGACAAGTGTTAACATTATTTAATTCTTAGTCATTATGGAATACAATAGAAAACATGTGAAACACAAGAGACACCGATATAGTATGGGGAGCACAAACAATGTTTAATACCTGGATTCATTATATTCTATTGTGAAATATAAACAACACAATATAGATAGGTCATTGATGTCCTAGCTACATATATGGGAATATTATCACAACTATGATCCATACAAAAAAAAATTCCAGACTTGTGGATTCCTCACACCAAGACTTCCTACATTGCTCCTTCTTGCCTCATCTTGTAGTGTGTTACACCTGTGCACCTAGCCTCAAACTATATCATGTCTCTTTCCTTGATCATTTTATTATGCTCCTGGTTGTGCATATTATCCTCTTATATGGACTCCATGGGTCACTTTAACGAATAGTCACGTCCATTGGGTGTGTTGTGTCCCTTCACAAACCATCATTCCCAAGACAATCGTTGTGCCCCTTGATGGAATTGGTGTTCCCAAATGAGAGCATACGTGCATCAACCATAATATCTCTTGTATCGATGCACACCATACTTGGGAATTACGCCCTTTCCTTGTGCTCTTCCTTGTGTCGATCGTCGTGACTATCTATGTTTCTGCCAGTGGGGTCATCAACCTCTCCAACATCCCCATGCTTCCAAGGCCAGAAGGCTCCACTCCTTGGCCATGCTCCCAAGTTTCCTCATCCTTTCCTAAACACAATCCAAGTCTCCATCATCCATTGCAAGGGAAGAATGGTGTGTTCCCCCTTGGGTCCACACATCACCATCATGCTGAAAGGTGTTCCTACCCATGGCCACAAGATAAGACAATTTCTCACCCAAACAATTGCATCCTCCTTGTGCTCTTCGCATAACTTTTCAAAAATATTCCCAAGGAGTGCATGCATTTAATGGGTGTCACAGAGGAAATTACTTCCTCCCCCACTAAAATTGTTTATATACAATCATATTTTGTTGTAGTTGCGATCCGTAGTGATCTTTGTCAAACTCCCAAATCATGTCCTCATATTTCCACAATGACTCATATCTCTCCTAGATGTCCTGTTCATCGATTTTCTCCTTCCAATGGACAAAGTAAGCATTCACTTGAGATCTACCCCATCCCAAGATGTGACGCACCAAAATATTATCCACCTCCAACTCCATCTTGTTTGCAACCATGGCTAGTGCTATGGATGGCTCAACTTTACTTGAGTAATTTGGGTCCCTTTTGCATGATTTCAACTGGCTAAAGTGGACGAAAAGATGAATACGTTGAAGGTGGAATGAAAACTCCAATCTGTAGGTGAGATTCCCAATCTTCTCAAGAAATTTGAACGATCCCTCATACCTTCACAGAAGATATGGATCCATACCTTTAGGTGGTGGGAGCTCATCTCTTCTCAACTTGAGTAAAACCAACTCTCATACTTGTAATTATACCTTTCACCTACTACGATATTCCCACTTCTTCATTCTATAGGTTGCATTATTCAATTTTGTGCAAGCTATATCCAACTGATCCTACCAACTCTTCAGGAAACCCACAGTTTATAGATTCATTCCATAGTATCCATGTGTCAAAATATGAGGAGTAATTGGTTGTTTTACATTCATCGACTCAAATGGATTGCATCTCGTTGCTAAACTCTTCAGAAAATTGTAGCTAAATTAGGTGGCATCCAACAAGTTCAACCAATTCATATGATCTTCCTGTACATAGTGTCACAAGTAGTCCTCCTGAAGTGCACCGATTTGTTCCATCTTCCCATCAGTTTGTATATGGTAAGATGAACTCTTCAACAACTTCATCTGCACAATATTGAACAATGTTGTCCAAAACTTACTCGTGAATCTTGCATCCATGTCTAATACAATGTTCAAAGGAATATCCTAGTACTTCACTGTGTGCTTGAAAACAAAATTCACAACTTCTTCTATGTTGCAAGGCATATTCTTCACAACAAATGTATCATACTTTCATAATCGATCCACCATGACCAAAATTCCATTTTATCCCTAAACCATCTAAATTTGTGCATTGAAGTCCATCAAGACACTCACCCATGGTCTCTCCAGAATTTGTAAAGGTTGCAATAGAGTTGATCTCATTCTATATTTTGTCTTATCTTATTGACATATAAGGAAACTTTGAATGTACTCCTCCACATCGTAATTCATCTTCTCCCAAAAGTATCCTCAACTAAACAACGTCAATGTACTCCATTTTCGTCGGTGGCCATCCCAGAATGAGTCGTGACATTCCTTCATAAGTTCCCTCCCAAGGTTATAAAACTTAGGGACATGGATTCCTTCCCAAAAATAATCAGTACATCATGTAACCAAAACTTCCATGTCTTCCATCCTTCACCTTCTTCATAATGTTATTCACTATGCAATGCTGCTATAACCCTTCCTTGATATTTTTGTGCAACTCTTCCAAGAAATGAATCTGACTACCCCTGACGTAGACAACTTTTCCTCCGCATTTAATACCGTGATTTGTACCTTTATACTCAAGGAATATCTGGTAGTGTTTAGACTACCTAACCTATACTCAATGGTCATGTCAAACTCTGTGAGGAAGTATTTCCACCTTTCCTGTTTGGATGACAACCATGGTTGTGTTGTGACAAGTAACTTGTTTTAACATTGTCTGTCATCATGCGAAAGAACTTTCCCAACAAGTAGGTCTCCAATTTTACAAACAATGTACTATTGTAGTCATATCCTTCTCATGAATAGGGTATCCCCAATCATGATCTTGGATTTTTTTTCTCTCAAAGGTAACCGGATGTCCCTCTTGCATAAAAATAAATCCTCCAATGGAAAAGTGTGATGTGTCAGTATACACCTCAAACAATTGCTCAAAGTCTGTAAACTTCAACATGGGAGTGGTGGAAATTATTAATTTCATTAGTACAAATAGATACATGCACCTCTCTATCTAGTTCCACACTTTCTCCTTTTTCAACATGTACATCAGTGGTGCATAAATATTTGAGTATCCCTCTATGAGCTTGTGATAGTAGTTGCCTAGCCCAAGGAATACTGTCATGTCATGTGCTATCCGTGGGTTTTCTTGGTATTTTATTTATTTGAACTTCGTAAGGGCCATGAGAATGCATCCTTGGCCAATCCAATTCCCTAAGAATGGTATCTTAATCTACCCAAAAACACACTTAGATTTATTTAAGAATAGTTTGTTCTATCGCAACACCTCAAATACCTCTAACAAATACTTCTTGTGATCCTCCATACTTTTGTTTTACACCACAATGTCATCCAAATACACCATAATGAACTTGTCCAAAAATAGCCACAACACACCATTCATCAATCTGCAAAAGGTTGCAAGGGCGTTGCAAAACACAAACAACATCACTAGGAACTCATAGCTCCCATACCTCATCACCATTGATGTCTTCACCTCATCTGCATTTACAATATGCATCTGATAATACCCATGCCACAAGTCAATATTCAAAAATACTTTGGATTTGGCCAACTTTTCAAACCAATCTACTGCTAAAGAAAAAATGTATCAATTTTTCAGAGTATTTTTGTTAAATGCTCGATAATCCAAATACATCCTTAGATATGAAGTTTCCTTCTTCTTATCAAATAGATATGGGGAGCCATACAGTGGCCTAGATGGATGAATCAAACCCACATCAACCAATTCTATAAATTTTCAGTTCAACTCTTTCAATTCAGGTTTAGACAATTGGTAAGGAGATATTGTTGGTGGTTGTAGCCCAGGACCTAGCTCTGTACGGTGGTAATTATTGTGTCGCGGTGGGAGAAATTTCTACATTTCATCTGAAATTTTTTCTAAAAATTTACCCAACAAGTTAGTGAGATCAGGTTGAAGATGGATCCCCACTCCATCCTCTTGAACTTCCCCAACAACTACTACTTAAATCTATGATCCATTGTGCCTTGTTTCTCTCTTCATACTCAATGAAGACAAAAGTTACACCTTTCCACCATACTTCCTTATGGTTATGTGCACAACCCAAGCCTTCTTTTCACTAATTATAACCATCTTGTCCATCCATGGCATGTGGAACAAATGCATCTTTATTAACAACTTCTTCCCAAGAATCACCTTAAAGTTATCCATATGCATCACCATTAAGTTAGCCTAGCCATCCCCCTTATCAAGTCCAATGTAAATTGAGGGAGAAACACCTACTACTTCCCTTTCCTTAGAGTTTACTACGTTCACCACATATCTAAACAAAGAAAATCTAAGTCTGATCTCATTCAAAACCTTTGTCTTAAAATTTTTATGGGAGTCTCATCAGTCACCTACAGCTTGCACTATTCTTCCATCAATAATTAGATAAATAAAACAAAATTGATCCAGGTGGATATTGGTGGCCACCGACCTATTCCAATTGGCTCCTCTTGTCCGTTTTTGTTCAAAAAGTTCTTCTTTACTTCTTTGTAATTGTGGCTTCTACACTTATAGGGTTGTTTGAATCCACACACATCCTCCAGGTGGATATTGGTGGCCTCTCGCCTAATCCAACTAGATTATTTTGTATGTTTTCATGTCACCACATCTTGTTGTACTTCCAGGGTCGTTTTGGGGCCCTAAACATTTTTTTTTGGCTCGTCATAGTGAAAACACATATAGAGTCAAAGGTTGATGGAGGAATGTGTAATTCTCTGAAGGACCTTTCCAATGGGCTATAACACACCTAAAACAGAGCTCGTATGCAAAAGTTACGACCCTGGGAAGTTGAGGTACCAACTTATACCAACTTACCCATAGGGGCCTACATGAATTTTGGTGTTTCACCATCTAGGGTTAGGTGTTTGGATGTCTAGGGTTTTGGAATTAATGAGTAATATCAAAAAGGCCTTTGGAGCCTCATTGTAATCCATTTTTCTCAGACGGAGGTGCATAGCAACCACATCTCTTCTCAGAGATAACTATCACCATTTGAGCAAGTGTTTCAATTATACAGTTTTATAGATTCACCCTATTTCATTATTCAATAAAAGATATTATTTACTGGATATTTGTGGTATTCTTCATATCTTTGTGTTTATTGTATTCAGTCTATTAATTAGATCATTCTGCTCCTAAATCCATATCAATGGTATCAGAGCGGTTTGCTCTTCATTTATTTTTCTTCATGCATGTCCCTGACAAGATCTAGGGATAAGAAGTTGGGACTTGAACCAATTGAGCCATTGCAAGATCGACGCGCTGAGCCAAAAAACAACCCATGGGGGATGAAAATAAATATGATGGAGAAGGATATCCTGTTAAAATGTTACTCAAGGAATCCCTCACATGAAAAAGGAATGAAATGATGGAAAACTTTGCTCAGATCCTTCGACGACTTCCTACAGAAGAAGCATCTTCATCAGGAAGCCATGCAACCCCCTTCAATGTACAGGTAAATTTTGATATTCCATTATTTGAAGGACCGATAGATGCGGATGGTGTAGCTAAATGGTTGAATCTATTCAAAGGGTATTTTTCAGTCCACAATTTTTTTGATAGGGAAAAGATCACTTTTACACTCCTCAAGGTCGTTCCCCATGTTAAATACTCGTGGGATACTTACTTTGAGCAAAGGGTCGTAGAAGAATATATATTGTTTGTGGTGGCCCCTACATGGGATTCCTTCTGGGACGCCATTAAAGAAAAATACTACCATGTTGGAAGCTACGAGGACCAGTACACCAGATGGACCACCCTACATCAAGAAAGGGACCATAAAGTACCAAATTTTACCAAAATTTTCCATACCCTGCACACCAAATTTCGTATCAAAGAATCTGAGCGTCATATGGTGCTCAAATACCATGCTTTTTTGCATAGATGCATTCAAATAGAAAGTGAGTTTCTGGACATCGCCTCATTGGGCACGTTTGATAGATACGTGGTTAAGATCGAGCATAAATTTAAGCAGAAAAGGTGAGAGTTTGGATCTGCAAACCCCTCATAGTCGAATCATGGAAAAGGCATCCCTAACCCACATAGCAAGAAAACAAGTCGATATCGCCACCCACAGGACAAGTAGTCCAATACACAACACAAGAAGGGAAATTAAAAAATGAAGAAGGACACGAGAAAATAGTGGGAGTACCAGAAAATCCCTTGGCACAACACTAAACAATGTCACTTCAAGAAGCCACTCATGGTCAAATTGAAGGCCTCCGAGTCAGAGGTCAATTCTGATTTCGAATCAAATCCTGAAGGAGGGAAGCAAATTATCGATGTTGAACCCAGCTCCACTTTCGCTACCACCAAATTTTGACCAAGCGAACCAGAAGAACCAGAGAAAGGATAACGCCTCTTTCACTCTCACATGTGGGTAAAGGGAGCTCCGCTTCATTTCATTGTCGATAGAGGGAGTAAAAAAAAACCCAATTTCAACAGAGGTCGTCACGCAGCTAAACTTGCCAATGACACCGCACCCACGACCCTACGCCATCGACTGGCTTCACCAAGGAAGAGATATTTGTGTGATCCAACAATGTCCTCTGCCCTATGACATCAAGCCTTTCAAAGATGAAGTACTATGTGATATTTCTCACCTTGACATTTGTGATGTTATTTTAAGACAACCATATTTGTGGTAGTGTCATGTTGTGTATGAGTCTATACCCCATAGTGTTATTATTACTTTGGGTAGACTATTGTACATGATACTAGAGGTAGCATCGCCTACTGCTATTTCTTTAATGTCTACTAAGAAATGCAGTACGATCATCTCATAGACCAGAAAGTTCGTCTTCTTTGTGATATGTGCTCACCTTTATGGCCTCTAAACAGAACCTCTCTTTTTAGTAGAAGCAAGTGGACATGATTGTGGAATAATGCAAAGATATATTCTCCTCACCTACAGGGGTACCGACACACTGCCAAGTCAAGCATCCAATTGATATGACCCCCGACACACCTCTACCTAATGAACCAGTTTATTGTCGCTCGCTGATGAAAAATGATGAAATCAGGTGACAGATCCAATATTTGCTTCAAAAGGGGCACATCAAACCCATCTCTTCCCCTTGTAGAAGCCCAATTGTATTGGTGCAGAAGAAGGTCAGGACGTGGTGACTTTGAATTGATTATGGAGCCTTAAAAAAACTCACACTCAGAACTGGTACCCCATTCCCGGGATTGATGACCTTCTTGACCAACTCAAGGGGAAAAAGCTCTTCAACAATATTTACCTAAATTCTATCTACCACCATATTCCCATCGAACCAATTAATGTATGGAAGACAACATTCAAATCTAAAGAAGGTCTCTTCGAATGGATATTAATGCCCTTTGGCTTAAAAAATGCACCAACCACTTTCATGAGGTTGATAGATGATGTATTGAGACCCTTCACCAATTCCTTTGTGGTGGTATATTTGGATGACATCCTCATCTTCAGAATAACGTGGGAGGATCACATGTGGCATATTCAACAGGTTTTGAGCACTCTGTGACAACACAAGCTATATGCCAACTTGGAAAAAATCTCTTTTGGAATGAACAAGGTCCAATACTCGAGATACATTATTAATGAGAATGGGGTACATGTTGATCGAGCTAATATTCAAGTTATATGTGATTAGCCAACCCCAACCACACTAACCAAGCTTTGAAGCTTCTTGAGACTAGAAAAATTATGCCGATGGTTTGTGTTGGGACTCTACCATATTGCATAGGACCTCATCCAAGTGACCAAGGGAAATGGTAGGGCCAAGTTCGTGGGGGGAAAGGAACAACAATGAGCATTCGATGATATGAAGCATCGCTTGGGCTTAGCTCCAGTACTCTCCTTTCTCGATTTTCAGTAACCGTTTGAGATTGGGTTGATGCATCTGACTATGTTGTGGATATAGTTCTCACTCATCACGGGCATCCGATGGCATACCATAATGAGACACTCTCTGATACTATCTGGAAATACCCCACCTATGACAAGGAAATGCATTCCATTGTACAAGCATGTAGTCAATGGAAAAATTACATTCTAGGAAAAGAGATGATAATTCACACTGATCACAAGCCTCTGCAGTTCATACAGACACAGGGGAAATTGCATAACGACGACCATCAAAAGTGGTCCACCTAATTGTAGTAGTTGCATCACAACATCAAGTATAAGACATGCATCTCAAATAATGTTGTTGACTACCTTAGTCGGCCTCCTGTGGCTGCACTCACCACTGTGCTCCATTCCTATGGACATGAAGCATCTGAGTGGCCCCCACTTTATCAACAAGATCTAGACTTCGTCACCACCTATCAGCTCTTGGGTACATGTGCTAGTTTCACCGATTTTCACATTTAGAACGAACTCTTATGCCACTTGGGCCATCTTTGTTTTCCTACAAGCGAGTGTGCAAAGCTGATTTGGGAAGCCCAATACAGTCGGGTGGTAGGACATTTTGGTGTGGAGAAAACTATGGTTGTTCTTTAGAAACATTTTTATTGGCCAAAACTTTGACAGGACGTTAGCAAGTATATCATATCTTGCCCTTCTTGTGCCATTTCCAAGCCATCCATCAAGAAGCAAGGCTTATACACTAATCTTCTATTCTCGAGAAGCCTTTGGAATCCATCTCAATGGATTACGTGTCTTGCTTGTCATCCACTAAGTAAGGAAATGAATATGTATTTGTGGTCACTGATCGATTTTTGAAGATCACCATCCTCACAGCCTACAAGAAGAATATCATAGCGACATATACTTCCAATCTCTTCCTCAAATGAGTGTGGGTCCACTTTGGGATACCACAAACCATCATCTCTGATCGGGACAACAGGTTCCTCAACACATTTTGGTCGAGTCACTAGTCACTGTTGGACACCAATCTCACAAAATCCACTGCTTTCCACCCACAAACTGAAGGCCAAACAGAGGTCGTCAATCGAATGATTGTGCACATCCTGCACATGTACAATTCTAATAATCCATGTACATGGGATGAGAGTCTCCCATATGTTCAACACAATTACAATAAGGCTCTCCATAGCTCCATCGACCATAGCCCATTTCAGGTGGATCTAAGATTCCAACCCTTGGGACCCATGGATGTTGCACTTCCTCTTTCCACCGCACAGACAAAATCTTCCCATCATCAGTTTGTGATCGAATAAGCCACCAGATTCATTGAAAGGATTCAATACATCCACCAATGGGTCTAGGAGATTTTTCAGAAATCCAATTCTAAGTACAAGAAGTGCCATGATCAACATCAGGTACCACACCAGTTCCAGGTTGGCGACAAATTCTAGTTACATTTGCAGAAGAAGCGTCTCACAGGGCCCCATCGAAAGCTTCACCCACTTCACTATGGGCCTTACGCTATCACCAAGGCTATGGGTAGGAATTATTTTGAGCTCAACACTCCACCCTTCCTCGGCCTGCATCCAATGTTCAATGTGGACCTCCTTCAGCTATATTTTCCACCAATATTGGAAACCTCAAATATTGCAAGACAAATGACACCAATATAGCTCAACCCTAAATGCATGGAAAAAGCATCCACATATCAGATAGTGGACACATAGGTCAAGGGAACTTGCCAACAGAGGATCCAACTTTATAGGGTTGCCAAGGCATGGAAACTCCTACACCAAGGCAATTGGCTCACCCGAGGCAAAATCCAGCAAAATTTTCCTCACCTGATGGGGGAACTCAATGCAATGGAGAACTTTTCTTCCTAAGGGGGGAGGATTGATCTAGGTGGATATTGGTGGCCACCCTCCTATTCCAACTGGCTCCTCTTGTCCGTTTTTGTTTAACACGTTCTTCTGTACTTCTTTGTAATTGTGGGTTCTACACTTCTATGGATATCTGAAGCCCCACACATCCTACAGGTGGATACTGGTAACCTCTCACCTAATCCAACTGGATTATTTTGTATTTTTTCATGTCAGTACATCTTTTTGTACTTCTAGGCCCATTTTGTAGCATTAAACATTGTGTTTTTTTCTCACCACAGTGAAATTGTAGACATAGATAGATTTTGATGGCAGAATGTGTAGCTCTCTAAAAGATGTTTCCAACCGGCTATCACGCACCTAAAACGAAGGTCATATGCAAAAGTTACGAACCTCAGAAGTTGAGGTACCAACTTACCCATAGGGGCCCACATGACTTTTGTCATTTCACCTTCTAGGGTTAGGTTTTTGGATGCCTAGGGTTTTGGCATTCATGAGGAATATCAAAAAGGCCTTTGGAGCCTCATTGTAATCCATTATGATTAGATGGATGTGCGTAGTAGCCATATCTCTTCTTAGAGATAATTACCACCATTTGAGCAAGTGTTTCAATTGTACAGTTTTACAACTTCAACCTATTTCATTATTCAATAGAAGATATTGTTCACCAGATATATTTGTTATTCTTCATATCTATTTTTTTGTTGTATTCATTCTTTTAATCAGTTTGCTCCACTCCTAAATCCGGATCACCAATTGATGGTATTAGTTACCAATATTTCCACCCAAGGAACCCAATGCATTAATCCTTCACAACTTACTACAAATTGAGCCTTTCCACTATTACTATGTTAAGTGAAAAATCCAAACAGAGTCACAATACAACATACTTGCATTATTTATGTCTTCTATAGACTTTGTGGGAGCGCCCCTTGGTCCACCCCTTGGTTCCAAGGTTCCTTATTGCAAGTCTCTATAGATCCTAGTAAGTTGCACAAGCCAAGCTTCTTTTTCCTCGAGTCATGGAGGGACACCTAAATCAACCTTCCTTGAGTCATCCATGACCTACTTTTGTCATATGAATTCATTCACCTCTATCCAAGGTGTTGCACCACCCTAGGTCGACCCACTCCTAGATTGTGTAAACCCTATCATACTGTGTGTTGTGTCTTCGCAATATTTTTTGTCGCAAGACTTGCAAAATTACTTTGATACCATCTGTAGTACCCTCAAGAGTCATGCCCAATTCTAACCTTGGCATCTCATGGACATGAAATACCATGATCACACTCCTACTCTTTGAAAAGGAATTGTATACTTAGACAGTTCTTAATATTCTTTAACACTTAGTCATTCTGACAAACAACAAAAAACATGAAAAACATAAGAACCAAAAATATAGTGTAGGAGGCACTAGTGGTGCCTAATACCTAGCTACGTTTCATTATATTATAAAACATAAACAATACAATACAATTATATTATAAAACATAAACAATACAATACAGAAAGGGCACTATTGTTTGAATTACATAGGTGGGCAAAGTCATGAAAGACCTTACATTGATCATGATAGAAAAATGTGAAGGTTTTAATATATAAAAATTCAAATATGAGGGAATAATTAGACACATTAAGTTAGCTTTGTATCACTTTCGTATTTACCATTTAAATACAACATTATAAGTCCCTTCCATAGGCATAGAGGGACTATAGCAATCGATAATTTGTTGACTACATATTAGTTTGTCTTTTGACCAAAAATATTTGCATAATACCTATTGTTGGAGGTAGGGAACTAAAAAGATAGATTTTTATATAATAAAAAGTACCATATATGTACTGACCTGATTGGATAAGAGATTGGAGGTCTTATTGTCGACTTCGTTATTCCCAATTTTTTAGATGGGAACATATCCAAACTTTTTATCGTATACAATCTTTTTGAATCATATATTTTTCCTATGTATTGCTTGAAGGTGGATTAATGCTAGCATTAGTTCGAATGTTTGTATTAGCATTTTCTGCTAGCTGAATATATCCCTAAGTTTTTATTTGTACTAATAATATTGAAATGTTTAGATATACAAGATTTATAGTGATCGATAATTCCAAAGTTTATAACGTCCTTGGCGCATGTATTTGTATTGAAATGTATTGACACTTTTTTTTAGGTTCCTGAATAGGCCTGACAGCTTAAATTTTTACATGACGCAAGGTCCTCCAATAGGCCTAACAACTTAAATGCTTGCATACTGTGAGTTCCTTAGACAACCTGACAGACTTAAATGTTTCTCTAAATACGCTTCTCGGAGTACATGTTTCCTCAAAATTTTCCATACAATGTTGCAGTGATTTTTTAAAATATTGTTGTCTATTGCTAGTTGAATATGCAATGTATCTTTCATCCTTATTATATCCTTACAATGCAATTTTGTCATCATTGAAGCTACATACATTGTTTATTGGTTCAGTGAGTGCTTCTTCTTTGCTAGTTCGTCGATTGTTGCTTGTTGTTGTTGTTTGGTTCACAATTCGACCTGTGCTTCTACCTTTCATCATTTCAAAGTAAGTTTCCATGCCATAGTTTCATTTTCTATTCTTTGTTTGTTGTTTAGTGTTTGCAGTTTGCAAGTAATAATTTTTGATTATTTCTAGTGGCATGCTCATCATATGTTTCCAGTTCCTTCTGTGCTTCAGCTGTAGTTTCGTAATCGTTGAAGATACATATGTTGTTTACTGGTTCAGTGGTTTTTTATTGTTCATTGGTTCATTGGTTCGTGGGTTGTTGGTTGTGCTTGTTTGGCTAGGGCTTACGCTTTGGGGCCCTGGGTATGCAGTTCATCCTATTTGTTCTTTCTTGCTGGTTTGGTACTTGTTGTTTTCTTTTGTTTGATTCGGCCTTGCAATGTTGGGGTCCAACGCTGGTGTTGGAGCTATTTTTTTTCTTTCGATTATTATTATTTTTGGGGCGCTTTATGGTGTTCAACTCCTGCACCCATGAGTCTACATTTTAGACTTCTCCATCCATAGTTGTAAATGTGTAAAACTATGGGAAAAATAAAATTACAAATTTACAACTAACGGTTTCACATCTATGGTCACGCTTCTACCTTATTCCATAGTTACCCACTTTCTCGATTGTGGGTGTCGGGATGGAAGGTTCAATATTTATTCCCTTGCTTCCGGGGGCCTACGATATACAAATTGGCCATGGTGCCTCGCCCTCACGCCCTATTTATGGTTACACATTTTTCCAGTTAAAAAAACCAGATGCACAAAAGTTTACGGTTGTTTAGTCCTTCTGATGGAAAGTATACAATGCATATGCTTGTTTAGTCCTAATGTTCATCTGCACATGCTTGCATCAGAAAAATTTGGACTAGTGACATGGGCATGAGCAATCAGTCATCCTAGATGCATACGCCAAAGGTAAAGATGCATACGCTCTGCTCTTACTATGTTTACCAAACATATATCCTCGGCTATATATTCATCTATGGCATGGTGAATATGATGATTTCATATGAAATACATGGTTTGCAGTTCACAAGAAGTGTCAACAAGTACAAGCAAGACACCCAATGTACTGCATGTTTCACGGACTAAGAGGTGTGGTTGAAAAAATATGGCTCCATAGTTCATCGAAGCTATGCGTGTACTTGTATATTTATGCCAATGAAAGAATAATAATAAAAACAAAAATGCACACTACCATTCACTTTAGTTTTCCTGTTCAAAAATTGTCACCAGGTCTAGAGTTGTAACACACAAAGTACTATCAATAGAGGGATTGAACAACCATTGAACTAGACAAGTGTTTCTCGGGGACATAATGGTCATCTATAGCACCTACTTGGACAAGGAAAACAAAATAAGATCCATTATGCGTCCTAACATGACAGACAAGGAGGCCATGATGATAGTGACATTGACTATTCCTACACAACTTGTCGAGAAACATGTAGAAAAGATATTGTCGGGTAATGGGATATCCATTACAAATTTTAATATATTTCCCAAAACAGTATATGATAGTGGTGATTGTGATCTAATTATTTCTCTCAACGAAACAAGTGTTTTGGAAAAAATTCCCGCAGTTTGTTCAGACTATCGTTTCATCCCGGATGTGACTATCAACCAGCTTGCATAGAGCACTAATATTTACCCAATCGGAACAATTGGCGCAGCTGTGACACTGGCGAGAACACTTGGCTCGCAAAACATTCTCCATATAAAGGATGGAGAGTCAGACAACGACAAGGCAATGGTGCCTCTTTTCATATTTAGTTTTGTCCTTTACATTCGCATGTGCACGTATCTCGAGTAAGTTACACAAATATTGCGCTGTTCCATGTTGCAGCTACAATTGTTCGATACCTATTCAAATTTGTTTTTGTCAATGGAGCAAAAATTGCATAAAGGGAAGATTCCACTTATTCTCTTCAAAAATATAACAAAGAAAAGGGATGTTAGAGAAAGGATCTTTCGGACAACCCAAACAATGTTTGTAATAGAGTTGCGAGAAGATATAGTACAGGATGTGAAGAAACTAGATACCTCTACAACTGTTGTGCGTATACATCCACAAAATCATCCTCACTTCGCTTATACAAATAGCCTTCAACAAATTTCTACGGCCTGTTTTTTTTTTTTTTAAGGGGGGAGTTTTGCAGTTGTGTATTATATTGTTCAATGTATTGATTCCTATGCTCGCATTCCCAGGTTGAAGGTGTTTTAGTTGTAGACAATGCGTAATCGACCCCTTTTGAACCTGTATGTGCGAAATGAAACTCTCTTGCTTTTGTCTCTGCCTTGATAAGTGATGATACGATTGATTGTTTGTGATGCGGTGAAAAATGTCCATATATATATGGAAATTGCCTCAATGTTGTCATTCGAACCCTGGACAACACAACTGTGCATTGTACGATTAGGCAGCCTCTATTACAAAATGTGCTTCCTAAGTTGGCAGAATTGTCATATGAAACATATCTACAGAAAAGGGCAAGCAGTGTCTACATGCTGCAGGACCTTCAGATACACAACAAATTCACCTTAAATGAGGACAATGCAATTTTGCATATCGGTTGAGGAAGGTAAAAAGAAATATCGAACTTTGGTAGGAAATGAAAAATACCTCATGTGTCTCTGTAATATTTCTTCAACATCCAGATGAATGTTCGTTGGACTCGACTACTTGGGATTGCATGCACATAAGATTGTTTGGTCCAAAAATGGGAAGCATGGAAACAAACCCCATATATCCCATGGCCTCGATTATTTTCTACTGGGAACATGTACCAGATGTAACCGAAAACAAATGCGGCGACGTATTTTCTTTGTATATGAAATTGTTTGATGCAAAGTTCGATGTGACCTGCTCTATGGAACCTTCCGGGAACTTGCTTGCGACCTGTTTGGAGTTTAGCTGGTTATTGCTTATATGATTTGTTTGTCAATTTGTATATTGCGGAACTCCGTCTGTTGTTTGGAGGACACAAAACAATAGAATTGAATTTTTTATCCATCTAGTCCACAAATCCGCTTGATAATTTCTATGGTGTTGTGACAGAAATGTAGTATGTGGCTTGTTTTAGCATTTTCACTTAATCGTTGAACTTGGTAAAATTAATCTCCTGGAATAATTTCAAATCAACGAATATATACTGTGCGAAGTGAAATTCTGCTATCATATCAACAAGAGGCTCTTAAAATTCAAATTGGTCATTGTTATGCTTGCGGTGATAGAATTTTAAAAAACTTTCTTTTGTTTCCTTAATTTTTTTAAAAATAAGCGATTTAACATCCTTTGATAATTTTATGTAATTAAATTGTACAATATCAATATTTAATATCTTTAATTTAGTATTTGAAAATAATATTTTTAAATAATGTTAGATAGGATGACCATCCGTAAACAATCACAATTTTGAGCCCGCCAGTCCTGGAGTCGTTCTGTCAATTTGTATGTCACGGAACTCCGAGTGTTGTTTGGAGGACACAGGACAATATAAGTGAAATTTTGAGCCAAAGAGCCCGCAAGTCCGTCTATAAATTTGTATATCGTGGGATTCTGGGTGCTATTTGTAGGACACAGAACAATAAAGGCTCAATTTTGAGCCCGCCAGCCCGAGAACCTCCGATCCAAAAAGTGGCTAAGTATGGAATGAGGGATCCGTACATGCTCTATAAAATCTCATGTCCATAATTTATACAAGTACATTTTTAGTATGTATTTATCATTTGTCAAAAAATTTCTAGGTACAAAAGTTGGCGGATGCATGTGTTCAGATTTCCACTTACTTTTATATCACTAGCCCGATTGACTGCTTCTTCGCTTCAAATTGTACAAAATTTCTTGTCTAATTAAATTGTGCAATATCAATATTTGCTATTAATAATATAGTATTGAAAATAATGTTTTTAGATCATGTTAGATAGTTGATAGGGATTAGCATCTATAAACAATGGAAATCTTGAGTCCGCCAGCCATGGAATCTGTCTGTCAATTTGTATATTGCGGAAATCCAAGTGTTGTTTGGAGGACATGAAACAATAGAAGTTCAATGTTGAGCCAGCCAAGTCATAGGTCCGCTTGTCAATTTGTATATCACGGAATTTTGGGTGCTCTTTGTAGGGAACGCAACAATAGAGGCCCAATTTTGAGCCCGCCAGCTCAAGAACCTGTGATCCAAAAAGTGCCCAAGTATGGAATGTGCAATCGATACATTCTCTATAAAAAACTCATGTCCATACTTTATAAGAGTACATACTTATTATGTATTACTCGTTTTTTGAAAAAATTCTAGGTGTGGAAGTTGGCAGATTCACGACTTCAGATTTCACTTACTTTTATATCACCAGCTTGACCGACCGCTTCCCCGTTTGATATTGTAATAAATGAATATAAATTGGCCCAAGTTCAATTGTGTTATCACATCAACACAAGGCCCTTAAAAATCAAATAGCCGGCAAGTCTGCTTGTCAATTTGTATATTGCGAAACTCTTGGTGTTATTTGTTGGGCACGGAACAACAAAGGTCCAATTTTAAGCCCGCTAACCCAAGAACCCATGATCAAAATAGTGGCTAAGTATGGAATGAGGGATCTGTACATGCTCTATAAAATCTCATGTCCATAGTTTATAAAAGTACATATTCAATATGTATTACTCGTTTCCTTTGAATGTTGTTCGAAGACACAGAATGATAAAAGTGCAATGTTGAGCGAGCCAGTCCGCAAGTTCACTTGTCAATTTGTATATCGCAAGACTCTGGGTGCTATTTGTAGGATACGAAGCAATAGAGGCCTAGTTTTAAGCCCTCCAGTACAAGAACTTGCGATCCAAAAAACGACCAAGTATGGAATGTAGGATCCGTACATGCTCTATAAAAACCTCATGTCCATACCTTATAAGTGTACATACTTAGTATGTATTACTCATTTTTTGGAAAACTTCTAGCTGCGAAAGTTGGCGGATTCACAACTTCAGATTTCAATTACTTTTATATCACTAGTTCGACTGACCGCTTCTCCGTTTGATATTGTAATAAACAAATATAAATTGACCCAATTCCAATTGTGATATTACCTCAACACGAGGCCCTTAAAATTCAAATAGTTCGCAAGTACGCTTATCAATTTGTATATCGCGAAACTTTGGATGCTATTTGTAGGGAACGAAACAACAGAGGCCCAATTTTCATCCCGCCATCCCGAGAACCAGCGATCCAAAAAGTGGCTAAGTATGGAATGAGGGCTCTGTACATGCTCTATAAAATCTCATGCCCATACTTTATAAAAGTACATATTTATTATGTATAACTCATTTGTTGGCAAAATTTCTAGGTGAGGAACTTGAGCGATACATGTGTTCAGATTTCCACCCATTTTTTATATCACCAGCCCGACCGACCTCTTCCCTGTTTCATATTATACAAAAATTTTGGAACACAACTTTCCGAATACGTGGGTTTTTCTTTGAAATAAGATATTTAACATCCCTTAATAATTTTATGTAATTAAATTGTACAATATCAATATTTAATATGAATACTTTAATATTGAAAATAATGTTTTTAGGTAGTGTTAGATAGTTGATAGTGATCACCATCCATAAACAATTGGAAGCTCGAGCCTGCCAGCCCTGGAGTCCATCTGTCAATTTGTATATGGAGGAACTCTGAGTGTTGTTTGAAGGACACAGAACAATAGAAATGAAATGTTGAGTGAGCCAGCTCGCAAGTCCACCTATAAATTTGTATATTGCGGAATACTTGGGTGCTATTTGTAGCACACGGAAAAATAGAGGCCCAATTTTGAGCCCACCAGCCCAAGAACCTGCCATCCAAAGATTGACCTCAGTATGGAATGCGGTATCAGTACATGCTCTATAAAATCTCATGTCCGTACCTTCTAAAAGTACATATTATGTATTACTCATTTTTCCGAAAAAATTATTGGTAAGGAAGTTGGCAGACTCACGTATTTAGATTTCACATACTTTTATATCACCAGGCCAACCGACCGCTTCCCCATTTCATATTGTACAAGCCTTCTTGTATAATTAAATTTTACAATATCAATATTTAATATTAATAATTTAGTATTGCAAATAATGTTTTTAGATAATGTTAAATAGTTAATAGGGATTACCATCCGTAAACAATCGCACTCTTGAGGCCGCCAACCTTGGAGTCCGTCTATCAATTTGTATATTGCAGAACTTCAAGTGTTGTTTGTGTGACACAAAATAGAAGGAGTGCAATGTTGACCGGGCTAGCTTGTAGTTCCTCTTGCCAATTTGTATATCGTGTAATTATGGATGCTATTTGTAGACCATAGAACAATAGAGGCCCAATTTTGAGCCCGCCAGCCCGAGAACCCACGATCGAAAAAGTGGCTAAGTATGGAATGTAGGATCCGTACATGCTCTATAACATCTCATGTTCATACTTTATAGTACATATTTAGTGTGTATTACTTGTTTTTCTGAAAATGCCTCGGTGGGGAATTTGGTGGATTCGCGTCTTTAGATTTACATTGTTACTTTTATATCACCAGCTCAACCGACCACTTCTCCGTTTCATATTGATCAAACTTTTTGAATCGCGGGTTCTTTCATAGGCAGGTTTAATATTGCGTTTCCATTGTTCCGCCGCCTGCAACTAGAACCCAGACTTCCACGATTTACAAATTAGAAAACAAATCCCCCTTCATCTTGTATTCTTTCACTTTCTGTTTACTTGGTCCTTTTTCCAAATGTCTCATGCTTTTATATACAGAACCAGAAGTTCAGAAATATACAAATTTCCTTCTCTCCATTGCGCTTCCATTGTTCCCCTACTCACAAACATCAGCCGAAATTCTGCGATATACAAATTGATGGCTGATATCTCTCATTGATATGCAATATTACCATCGGCTCTTCACGTCTCGTGGGTATATCTTCTACCCTTTTTTATTTTGTAACCCACCCAACCGCTTTCCATACTTGGGAATTTCTTGGAATCGGTTTCGCGGGTTGGCTGGTGCACGAAATGTACAATGCTTCGTCGCAATTCTCCATCACTTCTACCTTTGTACTTGTTTCCAGATATTCAATAATTAATCTTTAATGCTAGTAGTTCATCCCGCAGGAACCGTTAAGATTGTCATTAATGTTTGGAAGGCCAGAGAAAATTTTTGATTACTACGAATTAAACCAATATTTGTGCAGAAGTATATTATCCTTTCCAATTATTCATTTCAAACATGATACAATCATTTGTTGTGCGCCTGCGGGTTGGTGCCTTTAAGAAATTTATAATTCTTAATATCTATTCGTCGTCACTGCGACCTTCACTCTTTTTTCTAAATATGCAATTCGTGAGATTTAATGGTAACAACTCATTCTTCATGAACCTTGGAGATTATAATTGATCACCGAAAGGCTCAAGGAGATATTCCATTGATATGCATTAAACCATAATTTGTATAGGGTTATATTATCCCTCCCCAATTTTCATTTCAAACATCGTCTCAAGAAAATGGAAATTCTGGTTAACTTGTGGCAGTAGCTCTTTCTAGATACAGTAAACACATTTGAGCATAATGGCCAGAGGTTCCACTATTCTAGGGCATATTCTTACTACTCATCTCCCTTCGCCCAGGAGCAAAAAATGAGATGGTCCCTTGGTATAACGAGAGATATATTTCAAGCCAAAGAATTCCATGGCAACCTTGCCTGCTCAGAGAACCTTCCCAGTTGCATTGATGGTTGGCACAGAGGTTGATGTCATGGATTCCCAGATGGAAGAAGATGATATGATGGGAGATGATACAGCAATGGATCATGGCAATGCAAAAACTGTTCCCACTCTTGCACCAAAATTGAAATCAAACATAATGGGCGGAACTTCATGCCTCAATGATGGAAATCCTGAAAACACCAAAAGGAGTTTCAGAAAAGAAACCGACATTGAACGCAATAGCCTCTTTGCAGCGTGAAAGTAGGAATTCCAGAGGTCCAAATTAGTTCGTTCTGGGTGGAAGAGTTTCACTATAAATAAATTATATGTTGATGCTCCCAGAGATATATTTCAATCCAAAAAATTATTCACTTGCGGAACTATTGTCCTGTTCTCTGGATATACAATTAAAATCTTTAGGAATCAGGGCCAGAACTCTCACTGTTGCAAGGAATATTTCTACTAGTCATCTCCTTCCACCTAGAATGGACTAATTTGGGCCTCTGGAATTGCACATGCAACCTATGTCCTTGAAGTTTTTTCGACTATGCAGAGGTAGTTTCTAGTTGTGTCCTAAGTTTTAGTAAAGGTCTATTCCATTTTTCCTGCAATGTTTCTTCATGCTCTTCCTCATAGGAAGCTTCTTAAAACTATCCATTTTACCAGAGGATGATTCATCGAGGAGAAAATTGCAAGGATCTTGCATACAGTGGATCCTGTGCTTGTGTTTGTGGTAGATACGTTCAATGTTTTGGCATGAAGAGCTGGGTCCAATTTCTAAGGAAATATTTACAAAACTCGGTGTTTTTCTTATTTTTTAAATGGATTTGCTCTTAAATTTGTTTTCCTTGGAGTCTTCGTTGCTACTTATTTTCTGCATTTAACGTTTGTTCTCATTGACATGGTTTGGTGGTCTAGTAGTTATTCAATATTTTGTTTACTTAGGTTATTTTTTCTAAGATGGAAAATCTAAGAATTATATGACAATGTACTATGTCAATCCACCAACCTTTTATGCAAACAAAAAATTGATTACACACAGTTTCAAACCAACATTCAATTCTATTCGTAATGTAGATAGAACATAGCAATACCAATGTACAATCTTGTCGCAAAATCATCATTCTTGTTTCTAGACATGCAATTATTAAGTTTTAATGCTAACAACTCATAATACAAAAATTTTAATATTTAAGTTAATATGTTATAGTCATGGAAGAATGTATCAAGAACACAATTACACCCACACGTTCCAATAAAATCTAATCTTCAACAAAGCATTTGTTGGCAATTAGTTGAAAATGAAGTTTAATACTTAAGTTAATATGTTACAGTCATGAAATAATGTATCAAGAACATATTTACACTCACAGGTTGCAATAAAATTTAATCTTCAACAATGCATTTGTTGACAATTAGTAGAAAATGATGGTTTTGAAAAAATGGCGCTTCTTTGAAACTAATTTGCGCTTACGAAAACTTCCCTCCGCCTTTCTATTTTTCCACTGTTTTATCCCATGTAGTTTCTCTTCTTGGTTACTTAATCATTTTTTTTTCCGAAAATGCCTTACTGCGCGGCTTGGTGGATTCACGTGTTTCCACTGAGTGCTTCCCCTTTCTTTAAATTGACATTCTATTGTTCTGTGTCCTACAAGTAGCACCTAGAGTTTTGCGATATACAAATTGACATGCGGACTTGCGTGCTGGTTGGCTCAACATTGCGCTTCTATTTTTCCATGACCTCCAAACAACATTCGGAGCTCCACGATATACAAATTGACACACAGGCTCTAGGGCTGGCACGCTCAAGATTTCCATTGTTTACAGATGGAAAAGTGCTAAAATGAGCCATACCACATTTGCGCCACATAAGATATATTAAAGGGAGAACAATTTCCTCTATGGTTCTGTGTCCTACAAACAACACCCATAGTTCTGCAGTATACAAATTGATAACCGGACTTGTGGGTTGGCTGGTTAAAAATATGAGTCGACGTTCCGTGATATACAAATTGACAGATGCAACATACAACTAAAAACCATTTAAACTCACGGGTCGTATTCCTAGTCATTTTTTTCTGTGCTCGCCAACTTCACACTTATTTCCAAGTATATATTTTTGTAGGAAAATGGGATATTTGTTACATATGTGAATATATTGGTCCTTATTTTCCATCTTATATACTTGGCCAAATATCCTTTTCTCTTTTCCCTAAACTCTATCTTTCTCGTCTCTTATTCATTTTTTCGAAAATGTATGGTTGCACGTGTCGACGGACTTGCGGGTTCACGCTTGCACTCGTGCTCTTATATCGCGAAACCGACTAACCGCTTCTCCATTCCATACCCAAACACTTCTTCGACCGTGTATTCACAGTAAGAGGGCTCTAGATTGGACTTCTACTATTCCATGACCTGTGTATAGTACCGTCACTTCTACAATATACAAATTTCTTACAGATGTGAAATTCCATACCCAAACACTTCTCTGACCATGAATTCCAGATAGGCGAGCTCTAGATTGGACTTCTATTGTTCCATGACCTACGAAAATTACCCTCACTTTTATGATATACAAATTTACAATCGGACTCAGATCATACCCTCTTCCATATTACGGTCTACCTATCATGCCCTCTTTCGTGGTATACATTTTTCACTGAAAACTTCGAGAAATACAGTTTAACCATCGGGTCCTGACGTCTTCCGTGGAGCTATTGTCACCCCATTTTGAAGCTCGTCTGTCTGCTTTCCATAATTTCCATTTCTTCGAATTTCTTTGGTGGATCGTCGGTTTGGCAAGTTCAAGAAATATTCAGTTCCTAGTCATGGTTTCTTGTTCATGCACTTCTTTGCAATTATAAATTACCAATTATATATAAGATCTTATCTCTAGGCATGCAATTAGGCAACGCTAATTTCAAACATCGTGGAATGTCATTTGCGTGTCGTTGGGTTGGTCCGTTCACGAAAACTTCAATCCTCGCTTCTGAGAATGATTCCGCCCGACCGTTTCCCTATTCCATACTTAGCCAGTTTCCTGGAATTCCTAAAATATACAAATCGGCCATTGAACTGCCCCATCATGATCTCTTCCGTTTTACACGTTTTGCAGTAAAAAATTCTGATACATAAAATTTGATCGTGGAACACTCGCCTCTCTTGAGTATCCCCGTAACCCTTTTTTGAATATCGTCCGACCGCTTTTCAGACCTTTCCATTCTTTCCTTTCTCTCCCCCATCTCCGTGACCTTTAGACTTGTCTATAATAAAAGAAAAAAANATATCTTGTTTCTAAATATGCAATTACTGACATTTAATTCTAACAGCTCATCATGAAGGAACCATATAGATTGTCATTGATGGGTGAAAGGCTCGAGGAGATCTCATATTAATGCACATTAAACCAAGATTTGCAGGGGGTTATATTATCCCTTTCGAGTGTTGATTTCAAAATCATGAAATGTCGTTCACACGTCGTTGCCTTGGCATTTTCATCAAACCTATAATCCTTAATTTCTCTTCGTCATAACCGCCACCTTCGCATTTCTAAATATGCAATAAGTAAGATTTACTACTAACAGTTCATCATGCACCACTTATACAGATTGTAATTAATCAACGAAAGGCTCAAGGAGCTTTCCCATTCATAAGAATTTAACCAAGATTTAGCAGAGAGTTACATTATCGGCTCTAACTGTTCATTTCAACCATTGTCTGGAGAAAACCAACGTTCTCATAAACCTATGGAATCAGCTCGACAACAGTTTTGTGGAGATACAGTGAACACATTTGGGCGTGAGGACTAGAACTTCCAGTGGTCTAAGGCATATTCTTATTACTCAACCTCTGTCGTAGAGAAACAGGTAATTTGGACCTTTGGGATTGCTCATGAAGGTTGTTTCCCTGAGGTTTTTGACTGTAAGGAATTGGTCTCTTGGTGTGTCGATAAATTTATTTCAGACAAAAGAATTACTCCAATGTGGGACCGCTCTTATGTTTCTTTGTCACCTCAGTTCTTCCGCCAGATGTTAAGATTGTCG
Organism: Picea engelmannii; assembly: GCA_009831015.1. Classification (NCBI taxonomy): domain Eukaryota; kingdom Viridiplantae; phylum Streptophyta; class Pinopsida; order Pinales; family Pinaceae; genus Picea; species Picea engelmannii. Next base: position 415,544 of record ML778208.1, read on the forward strand.
TTGCCAACATTGATGTTTAGAGGAGAATATTGCAAATAGTTCCTAGCAAAGAATAATAATGGGTTGGACCTCTTTCCCCATTTATTAGAAAACCCTCTTCTAGTTCCTGAAGATATTACAAGCTTGCAGGTTAGTTCATTTAGAAATCCATTTCACGAAATTGCCTGGCTATTTACAAGAATAACGAGACAGGAATCGACAACAACTGTTTCCCGGATGACTCTTTGTATTTGGTATTTCACAGTCAATGAACAAGCCATTTTTGATTGGGGCAAGTTAATTTTCCATGAAATTTGTTCCCAATTGTCAAGATTCAAAAGGGAAAATAAATTTTATATGTCGTCCTACTTAGTTTTAGTGATAGCGCATTCCTGTCGGTTTCCACAACTGTCTCTATCCAAGAATGTCAATTGAGAATTCGACCTAGTAACATTCTGGTACCAGGCCTTGTGGAAGCACAAGGCTTCCCATTGTTTTTATGAGGTTTTTAATGGATTTGTGTCTATTTAAAAGTTTTTTTGTTAGGATAAGATGCTCCCCACATATCTAAACATCCAACCAGTTTTTTTGATAGGAAGGGGACACTTGAACATTTGGATAATTACACTGTCATAAGAATTTTTGGATCCATATAAAACCTGCTCTCCTTCCATGTCACATTACAGACATAATGTTTGTTGCGTAAGTAGAACAACAATACAATTACTGGTTGCATCTGTTGCAAAAGAAAATAAAAAAACAGTCCATTCCTCTTCCTTGGAAAGTAGGGGAGTTCGTGTTGAAAAACGTCAACAAAATTGAGGAATTCACAGTTCATTCTAGCATCTCCAACCTGAGATATGTTGAAAGAATAAGAGGGTTCAACCCCTATAATATTTTTCGACAACATTTACAAACACTTGGCCTCGACGATTGTTTTATCAAAAAACGCCTGTCCGAAAACAAAGACAGTGGCGACAACGCTCCTTCCTCTGATGTCGATGACCTAGACACAGTGCAAAGCTACACTAAATTGTACACACAATAGGGGAAAGGCCCTGGTGACAAGAGTGTTCAATCAAGAAATAACACTCCAAAAAGTACGACATCCCAGAGAATCGCTCCAACGACCCACCACAACAACAAAGAAACTCATAGTTCTTAAAACAGAGGAGGATATAACGACCCTCCTCACTCTAAAATTGATATTTCTCACAAGCTTCCAGTAGACAAGAAGAGAAAAAAAAACGTGGGACAGGCGGAAGAGCTGAAAATTCAGAGTGACAACATGGAACTTGACACTGATCTTGATAGCATGTTTCTCTACCTTGATCAACCTGAAAACGCCATCCACCATATCCTTCCAATGGACATATCTGTTAACGAAAATTTTGACGAAGATGAATCCTTCATGTTACGGAGTGCAGTTTTTGATTGCCAGTCTAAAAAATTGATAATTGAGAAAAAAGATGTAAAAAATAAGAAAGGAAAATCTCGTTCAGAGGTTGACCTTGCCAACATGTGGTCATCCCAAATCTATCAACTTCACAACACAAGCGAAGATGCACTTCATGATTCCATTGGAGGCATTGAGGTCGAGAATGCTAGACTGAAGGACTCGGTCAAGGAATTGGAAGAGTCTTTGATTCCTATGCCATTGCATGTCAATCCTTTGGCAATAGACATGCCTGCCACCCATGAAGTTAACGTAAAATCATCCTCCACCTTCCTCGCATTCTCTAGAGGATATGTGGAGAATAATATCAAGAAAAGAATGGAACTAGTTACCGAGGTGTGGAAAACATCACAAACCATCACTTCCCTTGGAACCAGGGAACATAGTTTGCTCCAACATTTGCACACAAAGTTAAAAGATGAAGAAAATTTCTATTTAAAAATGATCCTTCCTTTTGGCACCATTGTGAACAATATGACAGAAACAAAAAGAAGAGAACAAGATCTTCCATCCAAAAACCGGATCGATCAATTGAATGCATGTTGTAAAGAAAAAGTGAAGAACCTGCATCTCATTGTTTATTCATGTGAACAATCCATATTGAAGAAATATAAATTATTCACAAGGCTGTCAAGAATAAACTTAACTTGAAAAACCAACGACTTCCAAGACCCCGACTTGATCGCAAACTCCTTGCCCTTAACTAGGAAAGAGTTCGATAAACATGTTTCTATGTTTAAGGCCTTGTCTCTGGAAAAGTTTTACAACATCCTTCACTATGATGAAGCTCACGTCGACGACTGGCTAGTCAAATATTCAGTACAGGATGAGGAAATTCATCAGGCTCTGTGTAATGTTTCTATCGACTTCCGGGAATTAGAAAATGATATTTCATCATTAAAATCCAGAATGAGATCAACGTCACCCCAATAAAAAGCTACATTGAGGAATGGATCGAAAGGGAATTGAAGCAGGCCACCGACGAAAGGCAATAGGCAGTTGCCAGGATTCCAACAACCGTTGACGACATCAATGAAACAACAACCATCGATGACATCAATGAAATGACAGCCACAATAAAATAGACAAAGGGCTCATACGTACCCTCAGTGTAAGTCTATTGATTGCATCCTTCTTTGTTTATCAACCCAGTTATTCCATTTTTTTAAATAGAGATGTGTAGGCAAACACTTATACCTTTCAATTTAGTTTTTTGCAGGTATTGCACTTTATCTTCTTTCTATAGTCCTGTTTCTTGTACATATTTTTCTAATGGTCCGCAAGAGCCCCAATCCCAGTCTACATGACAAACACATTGAAATTTGCATTTATATGTAACATACTTTTATTTTTTTATATGTAACAAACTTTTATTTTTTGACATATTTCAAATAAAATTGTTTTCTTATCTCCTTTTAAATTTATGTCTTCATATATTTTTATCTTTCACCAGTCTATATGACAAATGCATTTAAATTTCTATATGTAACAGACTTTTATTTTTTTATATCTTTCAAAATTTCCAGTAGTATGTAACAAACTTTTATTTTTTTACATATTTCAAATAAAACTGTTTTTTTATCTCCTTTTAAATTTGTGTAAAAAATAAATGGTGCTCTACATGCCAAGTGTATACATGTTGCACACAACATTTTTCGTGATATACATTTCAAAATTTCCAGTAATATGTAACAAACTTTTATTTTTTTACATATTTCAAATAAAAGTGTTTTCTTATCTCCTTTTAAATTTATGTCTTCATACATTTTTATCTTTGACGAGTCTATATGACAAATGCATTTAAATTTCCAATTTTTTCTTCCACTCTAAACAAATTTGTAGTTTGTTATATACTTTCAAAAAATAAATGGTGCTCTGCATGCCAAGCGTATACATGTTGCACACATGCATTTAAATTTCCAAATTTTTTCTTCCACTGAACAAATTTGTAGTTTGTTATATAATTTCAAAAAATAAATGGTGCTCTACATGCCAAGCGTCATTTACTTATGCCCCATGTTCCGTGATATACATGTTGCACACAACATTTCTGTGATATAAGCAGGGGCAAACAACCTTGTTTATATTACCAAGGCAACCATTAATAAATCTAAATTTAGTGAACCAAACCAACTCTCAATTTATTTGGTAAGGTTTCAAAATGAAAAATTAATGAATCCTCAAGGTTGGTTAAATCACATTAATTCAAGTTTTACTACAAAGTTAGTATCTTATCTTTCTCATCATTATTAAAAAAAAAAAAAAAAAATTTAAAAAACATAAAACCATTTTGTTTTTTTACATTAAAATAGGGTCAAAATTGGGGTAACATTTTTTTTTTCACTTACAGGGACAACATTTTAGTTATATTTTTTTATTTATTGGGGCAAATTTTTTTAAATTGAATATTTTCTTGAACAATTTTTTTTTAAGTGAAGGTTTTCATAAACATTTTCTTTCTATATAGAATATAATTTTTTTGATGATAAGTTTTCTTAAACAATTAGTTTCAAAGTAAATATTTTATTTGGATATTTTTTGGCAAATTTTTTCAAGATCAAAGTTTTTTTGAACTTGTGTTTAAAATAAACTTTTTATTCAATTCCTTTTTAATGCAACTTGTTTTATTGAAAAATATGTTTTAAGCTTTTTAAAATATAATTACAAAATTAAATTTTTTATTTCTTTTAAAAAAATTTACCTATAACTTTGATGTTCTAAATGATTTTTTTTTTTTTTTTTACAAAATGTCGTTTTTTAAAACCTTAAGAGATTGAATAATCATATGAAACAAAAGGGAGGATCGTACTAATTTTGAAAAATGAATTTTGTAATATCGTTTTGATTAGTAAATTTACATGATAAGAAGTAAAAAATACCAAAACAATTATATATTAAAAAATATTAAAATATTTAATATATTTATGATTATATATATAATAATAATAATAATAATAATAATAATGTAAAGGAAAACATGTGTAAAATTGAAATTAACCATTTAAAGAAAATAAGAAACGGAAGATCAATTTATTATCACTTTATTATGTGAAAATTATTTTATGATTCCTGATATATATTAAGAGACTCAGATATACATGAGATATCAAATTGAAGAAATTAAGAAATGGAAGAGCAGTGTGAACGAAAATAGAAATATAAGAGCAACATTATTATGTGAAGATTTAACGAACTATTTTCCCACTTGGAATCTAAATGACATACAACCTATTTATGTATATTTAAAGAAAAATTTATGTATATTTAAAGAAAACGTGTGTTATTTGTTAAACAATTTTTAAAGTATAATGATAAGGGGAAAACGTGTGTTGGGAAAACTTGTATTTTGTTAAACCATTTTCAAAGTATAATGATAAGGGGAGTATAATTTCTAACTTATAATATTTAGCTTCTACTGTATGTTATAGTAAATATTTTTTGGTTTTATTTTGGAAATTCTTGAAACATATTTATAATTTTAATCAAGAATTAAGAAGATGACTACAAGTTTAGTTAATCTTGTAATCTTACCATTCGTCACTTTGATAATTATGCTTCTCATTGTTAGTTGCTACCATATTTATTAGTTAAATATACTTCATTCTTGAGTTCTCACAATTTTTCTCTCTGCTATGACTGACTCACTCCTATTTAAATGATAAGATGCATCATGCATTAAGTCAATAATCACAACTTTTTCTCTCTAGTAGCTTAGTAGCCTACTGTTTTCTACTAAGAGAGGGTTGTTCACAAACACCTCTTGAATGACTGAATAAATGGGATAGTTAGATCATTTTTTCATCTCTCTCCCCCATTTTTTCATGTTTATTAAATATCTTTTTTTCGTTTTATTTTTTCCATTTTCATTTTTATCTTCTTTATTATTATTTTTTTATCTCTTTTCATTTTTATTATCTTTTAATATATCTGTTATTATTAATTTTGATCTCTTTATTATATACTAGTTAACTCAATTTGTTTCTATTAATTATCCTTTTAATATTTCTATTTTTTACTCTTTTTAATTTTTCTCGATCGCGAGGGAATAGAGATTGGGCAACGATCACGATCTCAATCATAGAGTAGAGTGCTTTCTATGGAGAAATTGTGTCTCTATGAATGTAAACACTTAAGGCTTTCACTCTCTTTTGAAAATAATGGGGTGGTTAAGGTGAATGTAGCTTTGTTAATGGCGATCTGGGGCGTTAATTAAAGCCCCCACTTTATGTATCATCAATATAATCACATCGCTTATCGACTTATGTGAGTAGAGCCCTCTTCCTCGACTTTCCCCCTTCCGACATCATCCCCCAAAATGACCCCCCGGAAATTATGTTCCCTGTTCGAACTTCCGAGTGCATTAATGAAGAATAGCATGGCTGGCAGATTCTTGGAACTACACTGATAGGAACAAAAGCTAATATTGGAACTCCACCTCTAGGAACAATGGGATTTGTTGGAACATCATTTCTAGCAGATATGCTTCTGGTGGTCCATACAGAGAGTTGCTGCGTTTTAGAATTCTAATGTATATCCAGGACGTCACGTTTTATGTCCAACGGGCTTCCAGTGACTGTTGACTGGCTTCTGACCAATGGTGACTGACTTCTTTCTGTTGACTGGCCTCTTCTGGCGGATGGCCCTTTATTTACTATGATATTCTACTTAACTCTACATCTATTCTACATGTACTTTCTTCGGCTTTGGCCTTGGCTGGGCGAAAGTACACATCATACCTTAAAAATGAGGATTGGTGAAAGTACGCATTATAACTAAAAACCTTTTCAATTCACATTGACCCGTGATGCAAGTAATATTTCATTTAACAATACCACGAATCAGTATTAGCTGGGATGTACAAAACCTCATTTGTATGCATGGAAAGTTTATTTTCTCAGCCATCAGACCTATCACGATTAGAAGATGGGAGGAGGATTAAGGGGTTCTCAGGTGAGGTTTGATGATCATGCTCATTAGGTCCGTTTCAGCCAACAAGGGGGCTTCTAGGGTGCAAGTATAAAAGCCAACCCCATTTCCCCAGTGGAAGGAGTGGTCTCATCCAGGTAATGAAATAGCTATAATAGGGGTAACGAAATAAGAATTCCTGTAGGAGGCTAAAAGTGCACGTCTTACGGTCTTGACCTGCCTGAGAGAGGGGAGAACCACCTTACTGGTTAATAGTAGACTGCCTGAGTGTCAATGGTAGGGTAGGCGTGGAGAGCTTTTCGCGGGGAAACTTTCATATTAAGTTACCTAATCTCTTGAATTTTCCTGTGAATTTACTTTTTCCTTTTTACCCTCTAACATTATTAACTATAAATATGTATTTTTTTATTATTTTTATATATTTTTAATCTTCAAATTCAACTAAGTTTTTGTCCTCTCTTCCTCCATACAAACTTCAAATCTCCCTAATAATAAATAGAATGTTTACTCACATTCAAGTTTTAAAACATCATAAACATATTTTTATAAAAATCTTTAACATTATAATAAACTATATAAACCTACACTCTCAAATATATATTGTTTATTTAAAATAAATTATTATTATTATTATTATTATTATTATTATTACATTAATTAATCAACTTCTTTTATAAAAATATTTCTTTCAACATTTTTTAATAAGATTATCCATTAAAATATATCATCAACATTTCGTATAAAGCATTTCATAAACATTTTTTTAATAAAATTATACATTAAAATATATAATCAACATTAACTATAAAACATCCTATAAAAATATGTATAAAACATCTCATAAACATTTTTTATTATGATTATTACATTAATTAATCAACTTATTTTATAAAAATATTTCTTTCAACATTTTTTAATAAGATTATCCATTAAAATATATCATCAACATTTCGTATAAAGCATTTCATAAACTTTTTTTTAATAAAATTATACATTAAAATATATAATCAACATTTCCTATAAAACATCCTATAAAAATATGTATAAAACATCTCATAAACATTTTTTTTTTGTTTGTTAATTTGTGCAGGACCTGCGATTAACCTGTGGCTTGAGAAACCGCGACTCAGGGGCATCTAAGCCGTCAAAATCACCGGGGATCGCACCCGGCCTGAGCCACACCAACCCTTAACATGGTTGGATTTTTTGTCCCCGCAGGTTTCGAACCGGTGACTTTAACATGGCTTAACAACACACTCTGTCACCGACTGTCCTACACCTCAGGGACCTCATAAACATTTTTTTAATAAAGTTATCCATTAAAATATATAATCAACATTTTCTATAAAACATGAAGAAAACAAAACAGAAAAAAATTAATATTTCTTTAATATATCGCAATTCAGTGTTCTAAATGGAATATATATATATATATTAAATATTTATTAATATTAAGCTTTTTTATATAAAGTTATCCATTAAAATATATCATCATATCATCAACATTTCCTATTAAACATCCCATAAAAATATATTGAAACAAGTTAGAAAAAAGAAAGCAGAATTTTTTTAATATTCGTTTAATATATCACAGTTCAATGTTGAATGTTCTAAATGCGAAATAAATAAATCAAATATTAATGAATATTTAGTGTATTATAAATGTTTCATGATTACATTTAATTTTATATTATATTTAAAAAAATTATGATTATATTTAATTTTATGTTATATTTAAAAAGGTAATTTAGTATTATTTTAGTAGAGTTAATGGTTAATAATATGTGTTTTCTCCTTAAAGGTTACAGGTTCAAATCCATACAGGAGTAAGGTATGCATATTTCTATAGACTTTAGGAGTCAAATTGTTGCACCCATGGGGTCCCTTGTCCCACAAACAAGGGGATCTCCTACATCAATTTGGTATGTGGCTTTGCCCTGACCTTAAAAATATATTAGAATTAGAATTAATTTTTTTTTCTAAATAAATATATTTAAATTAAAATTGCATATAATTTTTTGAGAGCAATGCTATGATTAGATACCTAATGTATAAGAACAAGATAAACAACATAGATGACAAGAGTCTCACCAAAATTGCTTCAAACTCTAGCCAAAACCACCAAGAACTCAAGTGGGGATGGCATAAAGATGTGAAATCATTAGGGAATACAATAAGAATCCATCATGAAGAATATCGATAATATTACAAAAAAATTCACTTCTGAATTTAAGGATAATATGTGGTGTGATATTTTTTATTTTTTTTTGTAAAGTATCATGTATCTTTATATTTCCATAGAAAATTTGTACAAAAAATTTGTTCCCGACCTCCAACTTGGGAAACCAGACCAACAAAAATGGATCATCTGGTTTACAAGTTTGTGAAATTTTTGTCTCTTAAAACTATATGAGTGAATAAAATAGAGCCTATGGCTCTCATTTGTAAAAAGAAATTGGTTGTTGTCTAATCTCTATATAACTACAATGAAGGGGTGTAAAGACACTGAGACCTCTTATGATAAAATACAAACTAAGAAAGCTAAAAATAATTAAAATTAAGTGATAGGATGGCCCTCAACAACAAACACATGAGGTTGGGGGAAGTCCAAGTTTTTGAGGTCCAATCCTTCATCTTCTGTGTCATTGAGTTCAACTTGTGATCAATTCGCTTGGCGTGGAACTGGACATTTTCGAGATACAACAATATCTCCTCATGTGCTTCATGATGTTCAACCAGGAGTCAACCCATCAACAAATTTAAGTGTTAGTATATGTCAACTATTTTAAGATATTGAGAGTTATGAGCCAGGATATTTCACATATCCTGAATCTGTGAGCTATTTGAATGAAGCACCTCCTCATTAAAGATGAAGTTCCTCAAAACACAGACATTGACTTTAGCAAGATCAATATTAGCTCTGATATAAGGTGGAGTATGAGCATGATAAGCCTCAGTGGAATTTTTGGAATCTAATATGAGACGAGAGCTAGAGTGGCCTTTGTTTCGACACGGGGAACCTCTCTTGGAACAAAAAGAGGAGACACCTCGTGGGTAGATATGAGGCCACGGGAAAAAGGATGGGAAGCAAGTAGAGGGACCAATAAAAGGTTGTGGAGTGTGTATGCAAGAGGACCATATGAAGAATAGGCTGGCATGACCGAGCGAAGACGATTCCATGATGGGTTGAGAGCAGGGTCGTAAGGATAATGATATCCAAAGGTGCAGTCATAATGGACTGCAAATTATAGAGGGCGAGCCAGAGTGGAGGCGAGTACCAACGAGGCATCATCAGAGCAAGATGGGCTATGGAGTGACGTTGAGTCGTGAAGGAAGAAACATGCCCAGAGGAGGAGGTGTTAAACCCCATGAAGTGAGGCGATGGGCATTGGTGGGGGATGGAAGTTGCCAACCAATTGTGATTACACGTGGTGGCTGTCTTGGGTTGGTGGCTTCATGTCTTGTTGCTTTTATGTTACTCGATATGTGGGGTGTGATAAATAATTAGTGGATAAAAGAAAATTAAGATAGTACAAAGAGGTGGTCCACCCTAATTTAGAAGATCAAAGTTGTTTCTTAGCTTTGAGAAGTGCAAAGAAGAAAATCAACATTGTTAAAATAAGAACAAACTCTCACTACACAGTGAAATTGAGTGTTTGAAACCTCCCAAAACACCATGGGATGAAATAATATGTCATCTTTGTGACACTAGGATGGTAGAAGATGAAAATAACTTCATTTTAGATTTCCCTTCAGATACCTATATTACAACCAAATTTAAAAATAGTCGTCACAATATAGACCTTCTTAACCTCCTAAGTCATCAAAACTATGGTGATATTGGAAAGATTCTCCTACTTTCTTAATGTCCAATAAAATAATTGGTCTCAATTAATCATCATCCTCATACATAATGATTTAAATTTATAATTATTATTTATGAGTTTAAATTTTCATATATCATAAAATCTTATTTAGTTCTATATGTACACATTAAAACATATTATATGTTATAAATAAAAAGTTCTATATCTACAAATTAAAAAATATTATATGTTATAAATAAAAATAATTAAAAAATTAAGAAATAAGAAACATTAAACTAAAGCTTACAGTGAACACTAGACTTGAAATTAACAAATTTGTACTTTAAAATATAATTATCATACTTATAAAATTATATGTGGGTAAAAAGATTACCTCTGTACCTTCACTTGTATTTGGTATTGTATTTGAGCATTTGGGATATTTCTCCAATATCTTCATCACGCTAGCCAAAAAAAAAAAAAATTAATTTAATTTTTCATATATAATAATTTTTTAAAAATTGATTATTAAATAATATATAAAATCTATTTATAATTATTTTAAAATATTAATATTTCTTTTAAAATTTATGGTATTCAATTTTAAAAAATTATTCTTTAAAATATATATATATATCTATATCTATATAGATATATATCATCCATTTCATTTAGAAACTAAAACCTATATGGAATTATTTTGGAAAAGAAGATTGACATTTGGCTAGAAAGTCACGGTAAAAGAGTTAAAGGCTAGGCCAGTTTTAGGAGATATCATTCAACTATGGACCATCTTGTTACCTTTAGGATCATTGCAGAGGGGTTCCGCAATACCAAAACGAATCTTTTTTGTTGTTTTGTTGACTTTAGAAAATCTTTTGACATGGTTCTTAGGAAAAAACTTTGGAATAGGTTGAAATAGATAAAAGTGCCCCTCGAGTTGAGGGTTGTTGCAATAAGGATGTATGAGAACATTATTGCTAAGTTTAAAAACACTGAGGGCTTGTCAAAAGAGATTAACTGCAATATCAGAGCCAAACAAGGTTGTCCCTTGTCCCCTACCCTTTTTGGCATATACATTGATAAGTTAGAAGACTGCTTGGAAAAAGAAGGTTGTTTCGGCCCTAATCTCACTGGTATAGTCATCAATCTTCCTCTTTATGCCGATGATATCATTATTATGGCAAGGAGTCCCCATGATCTTGAAAACCAACTAAGAATCCTCAAGGATTTTTGCTCCAAGATGGGTACGAATGTTAATACTAATAAGACTAAGGTCATGATTATTAAATCCAATAAGATCCCTTATGATACCTTTGTATATGACAACAACAACTTGGAGGAAGTGACTTCATACAAATATCTTGAAATTGATATTCACCACAAGCTCAATT
>ML778208.1:427191-466478 GCA_009831015.1 Picea engelmannii
AAAGATAGAGAAAATACAAAAGAATTTTATAACCTATAATCTCAAAATTAAAGGAAATACACCCTATCCCATCCTCCTCGTAGAAACAAGCCTCTCCCCCATTGAGAGCATGGCTATGACTAGATACTTAATGTATAAGAACACGTTAAAGAACATGGAAGACAAGAGGCTACTTATAATTGCTTCAAAATCAAGTCATAACCACCATCAACTCAAGCGAGGATGTCATAAAGATGTCCGGTCTTAGCTAAACTATTGGGGAATCATCGAAGAAACCACTTTGCAGAATAAAGATGCTATTAAAAAAACATCAAATCAAAATTTAAGGAAAAAATGTGGTGTGATAAAGAATTAGAGGAAAAAAGAAAATTAAGGTATTATAAAGATGTAATCAACCATAATCTAGAAGATCAAAATTATCTATCTATTTTTCCAAGTGTAAAGAAAAAAATAAGCATTGCTAAGATAAGAACAAATTCTCACGAGCTCCATAGTGGAACTGGGTGTTGGTCAATTCCTAAAACTCCATGGGATGAAAGAGTGTGTCACCTTTGTGAGACTAAGAAGGTTGAAGATGAAAAGCACTTTCTCTTATATTGTCCAACCTATACCCATATTAGATCTCATTTTCAAAATATTGATCACACTATCAACCTTCCTAACCTCTTAACTCAACAAAAGTATGGTGATCTTGGAAAGCTTCTCTTAAGGTCCGATAAACCAATTAGATCTTAGTGGACGTTAATAATCATCATCATCATCAAATGAATTGTCACGTTCATCATATAGATATAATTATATTCTCTTTCGATATCCTAATAATACATCCTTGAGAGCATATTGTTTAGAAAAATGGTTCAAGGCATGCTTTCTTTAAGAGCATATTGTTCATAAAATGGGTTGAAAAAAATGCAAATGCATATTATTAATAGCATTGAATCAAGTTAATAGAATATTACCTTTGTAAAAGATTCATGGAAACATATGTACAAAAGTATATGAAAACAATTTATGTTGAGTTTATTAGAGGCATAATATTATTTTATATATATATATATATATATATATATATATATATATATATATATATATATTTTGTATAAAAGGTTTAACGTAAAAAATAAATTTATATATATTTTTAAATTAGAGAACTTTTAATATAGTATGATTTTTATTTTTTTCGTAACACAATAGAAAAAAATTTGTTTTTTTTTAATGATTTTACATATATAATACTATTTTATATAAAAAAAAATACATATAAATCATTATACAAAACTCTGGGTCTCTAGTTGGGGAAACTCTAGCCGCAAACTCCAAACCCAAGAGCTGGGTTTGTTGCTCGCATGGAGGTTTTCGAGCTCTCTTCTCCGGGAACAGTTTTGGCATGTGTCTTTGTTGCAACTTTGGATAGTGTTGCAAGTGGTTTTCCTTTTGGTGGCAGGTTGGGGGTGTTGTTGCTTGTTCTAATTTGTTGCTTGTATGCTCATATACGATGCCTCCTTCTTTCTTGGTGGGATTTGGTTTCCTCAGGTCAGGGTTTGTTCTGGTGTGTTGTGTTCGGATTTGTGGATCTGCTTCTTTGCTTTGATTCATGTGGCTTGGATATTTCGTTTGATTGTCGTCTGTTGTTGTTGCCTGAACCATTTTCGTTGTCCGCTTTTGTGCAATTTGTTTGCGCAGTTCCATGATCTGGTGGTTTGTGGTGCGTGTGGAGATCACTTCTCCTTCTGATATGCTATTTTACATATTGGCTCGTATGTTGCGCAGATTTGGGTTTGGTTTTTTTGCATGGATCTTCTTCTTTGGTTGCTTGGGGTATTTTTCCATGTCATTTTTTTCTCTATGGGTGGCCCCTCTACTTTGGCGATCATCTATGTTATCTCCTTTTGATATCCCTCTCTAGTCTCAAGGTCATTTTTTTGGGTTAGATGTATACCCTCTACTCCGTGGCTCCAGTTTCAAAGTTTTCAATGCCGCGTTTTGAATATTTGAACCCAGGATTCAAGGTTTTGTATCCTCTCTTTTCACAAGGAATGTATGTCACTCTTTCCTATTCCATCCTACTTCTGGATTTTCTTTGGAGGCTTTCATTGATGTTTTCTCTCAACAAGGTTTTTTTGGGGTTTTTCTCACTCTTATTGGTGGTTCCTCTCTCTTGTTATGTTGGTTCATTCAACGTTTGATGTATGCTTAGATCAGGGTCATTTTGGAGGGTGTCTATGAATCTTGATTCCTCATATCAGATGGGGGGTTTGGCTAGATCTTTGAGGTCCTCTCTAAGTGTGTGCAGTGTTGAGTCATTGACACTTTGAGGCTCTTTTTTAGGGCGTGCAACTTTTTGGTTTCTCCTTTTTCTGGTGTTTGTAGGATGGGGTTTTCTTTGGCATCGTTGCTTTTTGGTTCTATTGATGTGAGAACTTCATACCACTTTGACATGGTCCTTACGACCTCTGGGGTTTTCTTTGGGATTTATTTCTCGACATTTTTTTCATGGAGGGGTTTCTTGTACTTCAATGGTCGTTTTCAAACTTATTTCGGGTTGTTTCCCACTCATTTTATTGTATATTTCTTTGTGTCTTATTAGCCAAATTTTGGGCCCCTTTGGGATTCTATTTTTTGATCACTTTACCCATGATTGGGTCATGCTTAAGGCACCTGCAAAATGTGATTCGGTTATCTTGGGATGAATAGAATTATGCTTTTCTTTTCTTGGAAAAAAATCATTAAATAAAATGTTTAGAAAGAAATTTATGATATTTTTTAAATCAAAATTTTAATATAACATGAACATAATTACACGGAGAGGCGTATACCTATTGTAAATGTGCACATTTAATAGGTTTTTAGTCGTTAATACGTTTTCTATGGATATGATTAAATGTTGATGGAATATTCTTCGTCGTCACAATAAATCAGGGGTTGTGATTTCAACCATTAATTTCCTTGATTTTATAAAGATGTACGTTTATATGTTTACTTTTTTACATTTACTTAATCATATTATGAAATTACTGTGATCACCAACTGATTTCCATGTTTAGGAGATTAACAACTATTCCATTTGATTGTGATTAACTTAGTCATGAAATATGTAGGGTGTTATGCGTAGCATGGTTGGTTGGAGTTTCATTTTGGTTTTCATAATTGTGAAGCATAGCAACTATTTCAATTAAGGGGATGTTAAATTGGGAGGCGTTTCATATTTCAATGAGAATGGGTGTAGCAATGGGTGTAAATGAGAGTGGGAGCGACGCTCAGCTCTTTCCAAGCAATGTGGAGAGCCTCACAGCTTATTGAGGGTTGGTAAACCCAATCCTTCCACCAGAATATGCCCTTTGCCAAGCCCCGCCAGGGGCAGATCCACCATCATCTACAACTATTGCCTACAATCGGCGCCTGATCTTCAATTGGGGAAGATAACTCCGATGGGCAATCCTTCTTCGAGAATGAAGCATAGGTCAAATGGGAAAATGACGGAAAATGAGCCCTCCATTGCGGTGAGATCTTGGTCAGAAATCCCTCTCACGACGGGGACTTCGAAATGCATGAGATGGTCTGTGATGCTTCAGGTATAAGCGACGAAGGAAAATCATACTCTGTCTGGGATTGGAAAATGGTCTAGTAGCGGCACTGGAATACCTTCATTTGTGATCTCATGCTAAACAAATTGCACCATGTTCCAAGTGAGTCGTGACAGTGGGAAACGATTTCTATATTTCACATAATCTAGGTATGGAGTGAGAGTCTTATCGATACCAGATATACTTCTAGGTTTTTTATCACGCTTTTTTAAGAGAAGTTAGATTATGTTATTTTACTAGCACAGCCACAATTAAGTGGTTGATTAACGCCGAAAGGCATATTAAAACGAAATGTGGCCTGCACAGAAATAAAACGAAATGTTGCCAGCACAGAAACGCAGTCACCACTTTGTGTGAATATTTTAATATTTTTTAATCAGGTAGATGTGGCGATAAGTTAGTGAACACAGTAATTTTTAAACACGATTAGGTAAATGTAAAGTCATTATAACTGCTCGGAAGTTAATGGATGAAATCAGAGCCATTCATTTATTGTGACGACTAAGAATATTCTAGGCATATTTAATCTTATCCATAAAAAACGTATTAAGAACTAAAAACCTATTAAATGTACCCATTGTTATTATATTTTTATTCTTCAATAACCCTTAAAATTTGAGATTTTTATGTAATATGTTTCTTTACCCTCCATAACATTAACATTAAAGTATATAACTGTTTTTTAATTACAATTTTTTTTTAAGAGAAGTAAGATTTCATGTGAAAAATTTAATGGCACTATGTAAAATAACACTTCCCATCTATTTGAACCTCCATTCTTTTGTCAATATACAATATAGTTTTATGTTTATATACTAAATACATAGTTCCACGAGGATTCATAAAATGTAAAACCGTAGAAGTTACTAGTGACATACCATTTATAGCAACTTAAATAACATAATCCATATTTGAGCGATTTAATTAATTTTATTGAATTCAAATCATGACAACTTATTATTCGTCATCAAACTTCAACTTCTTGTAAACTAAATAAACAAAATTACTTAAAAATGAAAAATACACATAAAATAATGTAGGGTAACAAAATATTTAAATAGGCCTATGAAAGAAGAATTCTTCAATTTTGATTACTCTTGATAATCAGCATCACTATGGAGAGAGGGAATTTGTAGATTTAAATATGAGACCGATTCAATGGCTAGTTAGTTGTGTCATTAAGATTTTTATAAGCGCCATGCGATGCACTTTCAATTCTTGACCAAATTCTTGAGTTTGTATTCCTCCCTTAATCAACCAAATCCTTGAAGATCGACATATCGATATTGAATTTCAAAATGAATGACAATGAAGATTGAATTTGATTCTCTTTAACACGATAGACAAGTCATGGGAGTGATGTTAAGTCTAGGTATATGATCTTCTTTTTACATTTAGATGCCTTTCAATTTATTATTGAATGTTTGGTTCATTAAGAATCCAATTTCTCATATATATATATATAGATTGTTTATATATATCAATCATCTTTATGGAAATGTAAAGAAAGCTGAAAAATGAGGCATATGTGAAATTTTAGTTTAAAGCTCTAATGACCTTAATTCTAATCTCAATTCCTGATCATAATCTTGCTTATTCATTATAAAAATAATTGATATCAACTACATTTATAATGTTATTGTTTTAGTTTTTATGATGTCATGTTAAATAATTATTTTTTTCTGAAATAATTTTTGCAAATTTTTTTAAACTAAAATACATAATAATTCACTTAAGTCAAATAATTATAAAAATAATTTTATTTTTTTATGAATAAAATATTATATATATATATATATATATATATATATATATATATATATATATATATATATAAAAGAGAAGATGAGATCATTTATGAAGAGGAAGAATGGATATTAAGAATGGATATTAAGGATTATGTTAATCCCCTCTTTCAAATTATAGTTAAAGATGATAATGCTTGACTTAAAAATTGGGTTCCCCTCTTATTTGCTATTTCATTATAGTATTTTAGATGAGTATATTTGAGGGCCATAACTTCAAGTTTAATTTTTTCTTGTGATATTTTTTAATTTCATGATGATATTTTTGAATTCCATGGTTTCATGTTTGATTAGAAACTATGAATGTGTAGAGATATATAAGTCAATAGAAAACAAATAATAGTTATAGCTACATACATTATTATTTATTATATGTTAATATCAATTGATGAAATATTATACATTAATTATTTTTTATAAATTGTATAGATATTTCAATTTAATTTTTAAGGTGTTCTCTTTATATATCAATATTATAAAAAATATGTTAGTCATGACAGTTTGACATTTGCCAGAAAGAGGATTGAATTTTAGACTCCTTTTTTATATTTTTCAGTATATATAATAGAGTTAGAATGGATTGGGTTCACAAGGGCCTATATCACTAGGAGTTTTTGGGCTTACTTTTGATAAGCACATTTTTTCATAATTATTGGATTGGAGCTCGTGACTAAATCTGAAGTGCACCCAACCTCCATTGCTCCCTCCCCTACCTTGGGATCCCACTCTATAACCTGACTAAATCTGAAGTGTCATTGTTCCCTCCCCTGCCTTGGGATCCCACTTTGTAACCTGAATAAATCTGAAGTGTGCCCAACCTCCATTGTTTTCTCCCCTGCCGTGTGATCCCACACCTTGAAACTTAGGGAAAATACCTATCCCACTCTATAACCTTAAAACTTAAGGAAAATACCAATCGTCAAAACTCTCGTACTGAGGTTTCTGATCGCACTCTATAATCTTGACACTTGGGAGAAACACCAATAGTAAAAACTCCCATACTTCAGGTTTGTGATGCTCTTGATGTTCCTTTTGTTAAGGAAACTAACTAATTACATCTTTAACTAGTTTGTTAGTTAGTTTACCGTTATAGGAGTTGGTAACTCTGTAGCTTCTTGTAACCATATTGTGTAATTGTACATGTTCATATTAATAGAATACACATCAATAGTGTATAGTGTTGCATCAATTCTGTCTCTGCTTAATCTTTTCATGGTATCAAAGCGGGTCTAGGCCTTACTCCATCACTAGAGTGCCCAGAGACCCAGGGTTATGATTATGAAAGTCTCTCCCTTTGAGAGAAGAGGAATCGATCTTGAAACTGCCTCTGTAAAGTAGAATTAGAGTTGAAGTGGAGTGAGAATGTCCAGCGAAGGAGTTTTGAAGATGTTGCAAATAGATCTCTGCGTAAAATCACATGAAGAAATAAGAGGAAATAGTCGTTGAGGAAATTGGTAGGCCGAGAGTGTATACTGTATACTGTTGGAAAAATAGATCTCTGTTTTTTAATTTTGTTGGAAAAATACTGTATACGTGGTGTTTGAAATGGCATAAGTTTAAATGGAGAGTGGATCCATGCTTGTCGAAAGAATTTAGATGGTTTGAGGAGAACGCAGAAGCCCCGTAACAAAGGATAGACTGAGTGTCCTGAGAAATATGTGGTCATGGAGGTAGAGTTGTTTGTTGACGTAAAGGCTGAGCAAGTGCGGTTTGGACTTCATTAAAACTCAAAGAGAGAGGGCATCTGCAGCAAAAAATGGCAGATCAAGGAAAACATAAATTTTAGAGTGAATTACAACTACTGAAGCAAGGGTCGAAATCTTGAGAACCGTAAGAATTGCCTTAAGAAATATTTAAAAAGAGGATAAATGAAGTGTTTTATATCGAATCTAAAAGAGGTTGTATAAAATCAAGTGGTTTATTTTAAATTTTAATTTCAAAGGCAATGTGATTTATTTTTGGCTTTGGTAAAGCAACATGGAGAAGTGAGTCAAGAATTAAAATTGTATGCCAAGGAAAGAGTAATGTATGGGAGATACTCAAGGAAAGTGTAATGTATAGGAGATATTTATGTGGAAAATCCAAAAAAAATTAAAATTATGTCGATGAAGGGTTTATGAGAATTTAAGTTTTTCATGTTTTGGAATTTGAAATATAAAAAAGTATTGAGCTTAGCTAGCTCAATACGAATTTAGTTATTTTGTTAGAATTAGAATATGGAAATCCAAGACAAAGGTAAATTCAAGAGAGAAAAAAGGAGAAACAAATGTGAAGCATGGTGATGAGATTTATTTTAGCATTTATAAAGAGAGTTGCAAAGAGAAAAGAAGTTTAGTGAATCGAAGAAGCATATTCCAGCCAGGCCAACAAAGCCGAAAGATGAAGAAGAGTCACCATGAAGCAAAAATCAACAAGACAAAAGTATTGCCTCTTCTATTGTTGAAGAACAAGAATCGTTGACGCCGAGCCATTTTATGGACAACGTTTCCGCATTATTGAGCAGTAAAACTACATGTAGGAAAACCTCACCTTGAGAAAAAAAGGAAACCAAAAAGCCGCGAAGAAGAAAGTCTCAAAGAAGAAAGATGTACAGAGCCATGAAACAAAATACAACTAAATTTTTGTTAAATTTTTGGTTTTTTCATTCATCAACAAATACATATGAAATGAATTGTTGTAATTTGAGGGGTGCATGTTCGGTTGTACCCGACACCCCAGTAGACACTCCAGTAAGTATTTTTTGGTCTAAGTTTTTTGGTGAGCTTTGCTATAGGCAAGCTTTGTTCTCCATGTTCAGTAAGACCTGATTGAATCAGGCCAACATAGGTCAGTATGTGATCATGTAGCATGTATCCTTGGTTTCGAGCAGCATGAAGCGATGGCCATGATACATCACAACTATCATTAGTTTCGAGTAGCTTGAGGCGCTGGCCAGTGGAGGAATGTGGTATTAAATCCACTTTGGTAGAGGAGTAAGCAAGTTGTGTTCCTCGTGTTTTGTAAGACCTGATGGAGTGAGGGATACATAGATCAATATGTCATCATGCAGTGTGTCCTTGGTTTTGAGTAGAATTTGAATCTTCGATTAACAGAGAAATGTATGAGATTTTAATCTCAGAATGTGGCACTAAGACCAAGTTATCTTTAAGGGGGAGTCTAATGCACTGGTAGCTAGTGATAATGATAGTTTTTCTGGGATGTAATTAAGTGGGAGTGTTAAGGAAAATACCTAATTACATCCTTAACTAGTTTGTTAGTTAATTTATCGTTACAAGAGTTGAGAACTCCGTAACTTATTGTAACCATATTGTATAACTCTACATGTTCATATTGATAGAATACACATCAAAAATGTATAATGTTACATCAATTTGTCTCTGCTTAATCTTATCTTTTCACCTTTGCCTTGAAAACCCTTGCATCCAACCATCAAGAGAATCTCGTATCCACCACCCCGTTCTGAAATTCTTATTGCATTCCCAATTGCTTGTTGCACATGATGAGGTGTGTTCTCATAATATCGGTGTTGTATTAGTAGTACCTCCTTCTAAGCCAATATTCCTTGGAATCAAGACTTGCTCTGTCGCATTGGAAGAAACCGCTCCTTACCTTTCCTAGGGACCTCTGTCGCATTGGATTAGGATCCGCAGAATCTGACAAGTCTCCAGTCCTATCTGTCCAGTTTTTTATTAATTTTATTTAATATAAAATGCCAAAAAGGAACATAAATAAAATTATTACTTTTCATATTATGACCATCTCAATGCTCACGAAATAACTTAGACATATTAAGACAAAGTTATTTAATATAAAACGCCATAAAAAACATAAATGAAATTATGACATATTATGACCATCTCAAATGCCCAAGAAATAACTTGGGCATATTAAGAAATGATAATTCGGGGAAATAACTTCGACATATTAAGACATGATAATTCCGGGCACGCCCAGGGAAAACTCCGTTTCTCCAAGGATCAATCGAGCCTCGGTAAACTCCGTTTCTCCAAGGATCAATCGAGCCTCTTGGAAGAGAGAGAACTCTTCTCTCAGCCCAGTACTGATTCATTCTCTCCGTTCGCAATTTTTTAATTCCTTGCAGGAAGGGTAAATAAAACTCCGTTTCTCCGAGGATCAATCGAGCCTCCTTGAAAGAGAGCTTCAGAGAACACTCTGCTCTCAGCCCAGTACTGATTCATTCTCTCAGTTCGCAATTTTTTAATTTATTGCAGGAAGGGTACTCTTGGAAGAGAGCTTCAGAAAACATTCTGCTCTCAGCCCAGTACTGATTCATTCTCTCAGTTCGCAATTTTTCAATTTAGTGCAGGAAGCGTAAATAATTGCAGGAAACATGTACCAAACGAATATAGCTCAAAGATTCAAATAAAATGTTTTAAATATGCTTATAAGCATGATCACTGTAGAAACAAAGAGATCCCAGAGCGTTACATGCACAGGTAAGAGTCACATGGCAGGAATTTCTTAGATAAATATATTGGCAGACTGCATGAGATAGAGATAGTTGTGACGAGATTAAGTGTTTCTCATCTTTTGCTTTCAGGTTGTTCCTTCCATGGAAAATACTTCTCGGAGTTTTTAAGTAGGCACCAGGAATATCTTCTTTTATATGGTCGCCCTCACAAAACCCTTTCAACCGGCAGCCGAGTAAGCCGAGTAAAAATTGTAGAAAATTAGAATAACCACAAAATTTAATGTTGTAAGCTGAATAGTTTTTCCTGTTATACATAAGTTCTTTGACAGATTATTTGTTTTTCTCGGATAATTGAATGTTTGAATTGAATTGAAATATAATATATAATATACTTTTGACATAAGATAATCTAAAGAATGCTTGGCAATCAAAATTTAGGGTAGCGTAGATATTTGCATCTTTAAATGTGGACTTGTTAAATGCCAATTGGTTGGTGGAACATTGAAGTTTCGATTATGTAAACTTGAACTTTTTTCATTTAGGATAACTATTCTGCCAATTATTTTATCAAAAGCTGAATAGTTTTTCCTTTTATATACGAGTTCTCTGACAGATCTTTTGTTTTTTCTCTGATATTTGAATGCTTGAATTGAAATATAATATATCTTTGACCTAAGATAATATAAGGAATGCTTGTAAATCAAAATTTGGGATAGCTTAGATATTTTCATCCATAAATGTAGATTTGTTAAATCCCAATCTATTATGTAATCTTGAACCCTTGTAGATTTGTTAAATGCCAATCTATTATGTAAACTTGAACGCTTTTCATTGAGGATAACTATTCTGCCAATTATTTTATCAGAGGTGAAATTCTTTTATGCTTATGGTAAACACATATAGTCATATTTCATTTACAACCCTAATTATAGCATAAACCCTAATGAAATAGGCCCATGGGCCTGCTTTCATCAGCCACAATTATGTGGCTGTTATAGTTATGTTTTGATACTGAGTCTCTCCCTCCCTGATAATGACACGGGTTAGAAGGTAGGTGTGACTGCCAATATTTTTAACTCGACCTGCTGTTTGTTCGCTGTATTTTCTGTTAGGTTTAAACCAGTGAAAATGTTTCCCAAATTTTTGTGCTCAGATGGTAAGTGTTCCCTTCCTTGATAATGTAGAACCCATAACTAACCAGCTTTAGGTACACTAGATAGCAAGTCTTCCCCTCCTTGATAATGTAGAACACATAACTAACCAGCTATAGGTAGACTCTGTTTTCGATCGATTCAGACGCTCCATTGGTGAGAGTTGTTGCATAGTAATCCGTAACATTGAAAAGAGAGACTTTTTGTTTTTGCAGTATCGCTTCTCCACGAATTGATTTTCCTACGCCCTCTTTAATAGAGATGCCGTTGGTCAAGATAATTTTTATATTGAAGGTGTTAAGGAAAATACATAATTATATTTTTAATTAGTTTGTTAGTTAGTTTTATGTTATAGAAGTTGGTAACTTAGAAATTGGTAACTTTATAAGATTCTATAATCATATTGTGTAATTGTACATGTATATTAATAAAATATACATCAAACAGTGTAATATGTTGTATCAAGTTTAATCTTTTCATAGTATCAAAGTTGGGTCTGGACCTCACTTCATCACTAGAGGACCTAAAGACCCAAGGTTATGAAAGTATCTCTTTAACGCAGAACCCCCCCTACCTCAGTAGTGTCCACTGACCTCCCGGTCTCTGAATCATTCTTCTTCTGAGCTGAATTATCTCTTCGGGCTCTTGCTAGAACTCTTCGAACAAATCCACAGGTCCCCCTTTTCTCCTCTGGCACAGGCCTTCAACAAAATCTATGCACGTGCCCTTTTTCCTTGCCGCTCTTCTGTCTGTTCTGACCCGACATACCTTTCGGGTTTTTTGGGGTTTCGGGACTCCTGTTAGCAAATTCTCCCAGGCACCTTGTCCTCTTGGATTTCCGATCTCCGAAACGCTGAAAAGGCACAACGCCTCAGCTGGCTCCTCCCTTAGCCTTTCGGGTATTCGCGTTTCACGGTTTCGTGAGTTGGGACTCCCAACCTCCCGACTCCTGGCCTCTCGAGTACCTGGTACTCGAAATGCCGAAATGATGGCCCACGATAATATGCCACTGGATTTTCGCGATTTGGGGAATCACGACGTAAGGCTCCTCATGTCCTCTATTTTTCGACCTTCCGGTTCCCAAAATGCCGAAATAGCCACTTTCTTTGGGACCAAAATCTTTCTGGCCTTTTCCTGAAATCTTGACCACCTTCCACATGTCCACAACCCTATTCCAAAGGTCCGTCGCGTTTCGCGACTTCAGGACTTCCAATTCCAAGCGTTCCAACCCCTTGTCCTTGGGATTGTCGACATGTCGAATCTTGAACTTCCGAAAAGCCAAACTCCTTTGAAGTTCCTTCTCCACGACACATCGTGTTTCACGATTTCAGGGTTTCTAACACCAAGCGCCCGACTCCTTGTCCTCGAAACTTCCGGAAAGCCGAACCTTGAACTCTCGAAATGTATGACCTTAGTTCCACTCCAACAATATGTTTCTTTCAGGACTTCGGGGTTTCCAATGCCGAAGTACTCGATTTCTTGTCCTCGAGATGGACGAAAAGACGAATCCTGAAATGGAGAAATGTGTGACCCTGTTCGGTGACCATGCTACTCCCCCATCTGTTTTCAGGTTTTCATGTTTCGGGACTTCGCGATCCCAACTGCAACAACTCCCTGCCCCTTCGAGCTCCCGGTATCCGAAATACTAAAATACCGAACCCCGAAACGTCGGTCTTCCGCTCCAAACTAGGATCAATGACTCATAGCCTCTCCTGATCCGACGGCTTGTGTCTTTTCAAGATTTCACGGGTCAAGAGTTCTGAACTCTTACCCTTTGCATTCCCAGTAGTCGAAATGCTGAAATCCTCCTTTCGGGAATTTCCCCGAAACATCGACCGCTCGCCACGTGTCTTCCGAGTGATGGACGATCACGATCGTTTCGGGATTTTGTGGGTCAGGAGTCCCGACTCTTGCCCTTTGTATCTCCCAGTTGCAGAAATTATGAAATAGGCCTTTCATTCCCTCTTCACATACGAGGTTTAAACCCCGTGCAACTTCTCTTGGATCCAATGGCTATCGGTCCATGCACCCAGATTTGACGGCCCAGATCTCTTTCTCTTATGCACTCTCCTCCTGCTTGCTTGGTCGTAGATTCAACGGTCCAAATCTAGTTCTCCCTAGCTGATCTAACAACAATTGTGTGCCCTCCTGAGCTTGTGCTTCTTCCTGAAGTTGGAAGACTTCAAACACTTCAACGGTCTTAGCCTTTTCTCCTACTGTGAAGCTTGTATCCTTGGGTCCCACCTGCGTTCTAAAGATGTTGTCCCTCCTGAACTTTGTCGACTCTGAAACCTCAAAGAGTTTCTCAACCTTCTACTCCTTTCTTTTGTTGCTCTGTGCGCAAAGGAATGGTTCCTCCTGAGCTTCGGGACTTAGAATAAGTCCACCCTCACACACTCCTTGTGCTACAGAGTATTTCACTAAACTCAGATCCAAAGTATTTCTTATAAAGAAATGCTTCATGCCCTCCTTGCGTTCTTCGGCTTGATGCACACCTTGTAGAGCCTTTCTCCACAGAGTGTTTAGTATCTCTATGAGTGTCTTCTCTTCGACACTTCCCTTTCCTCGGAATTCGAAATGGAGTTCTCTGGTGCACTCTTTTCACTCGCTTAATACCCTCCTGACAGAATTTTACAGAACCTTCAGTATTTCTGTTTCTTTTTTGTGCCTTCCTTTTCACAGTTCCTCATCCTCCAAGGTGTTCAACAACCTTGAGGCTCCTCCTTGAATCTGTGAATCTTTCTAGTGTGCACTCCTTGCATGTTCTTTCTGACTCCGCAGAGATCAGATGCGCACTCCTTGCACTGGCTATAGAACTTCTAGTGTTCTGTTGTGCACTCCTTGCACGACCTAAAGAACCAAGACAGAAATCACAACTCAATCAGATAGACAATAAAATCTATCTATAACCTATATCTACAGTATACAGGTGACACTCAGATGCATAAACATACACAGACAATTCATGGGCAGGAAAAACTGTTCTTTGTATTAATTTTCAAATGCCTATACAAATGTTTACAAAGGCTGGACTATCACAAGTCTCAGCTCTCTCTCTCGACCTCTCTACCTGAGGACTCTCTCCCCAACTCCCTACTCAAATTTCTTTTTTTACTAAATAGGGATCTCTCGAGCTTATCCTCAACCACCGTCTATGAGCTATCGCTATCACCAAGTGGCTCCTACAGCTACATTACATAAATGGATGTCCAGTCCTGATAGATCTGGACTTAGATGCAAGTAACCATTTAAGGCAACCTCAACCACTTCCTGAGCAACTGCGTGGTCTGGCACTAAAATCCTTACAACATTTATTGAAATTCCAAATTCCAAAATTGAGAGGGTTGCGCCTCTCCCTTTCTCCATTAATGAGTGTTGGATGTGCTGGTTGGCTCACACGTTGCTGACGTGGAGTGATGCTCCTGCATCATACTCCTCAACTGGAAAAATCATGAGCTCCTGCTCATGAGCTCCTCTTCTCCAGTGTTGAAATCCACCTAGATCCCAAACTTTCCCTTGGAGTTGTCCATCTGCTCCTCTCCAGCTATGTTGTTGTTGTTGCTACTACTTCTTCTTCCCTGCTGCTCTTGTAGGCTCGTTTCTGCTCAGCTTCTCATTGTTGACCACTTTTGCTGCTGAACTCAACATCAGCCTTCTGATTTCTTCAATTACCTCATCCATCTGCTCCAGTGGGTGGCTCTTTGTATGCAGTCTTCTCTGCTGCACTTATGTCTTCTCAATGGGCAGATTTGTTTGACCCCCCATGTTTTCTTTATCTCTCTTTGTGGCACTGAGTGGCCACTTTGCTGCAAACTGTAGCTCTACAGTCTCCTTACTAAACTATTTCTCAACTTCTTCCTGTGGCAATTCTGTTGCTGCCATTTCTTCTGTCGGCATACTTTCATCTTTTTCCAGCTTCTCCTGGGGCTGGTATGCTCCACTACCTTCTTCCAACTTAGCTTGTTGGATGTGCAAGCCTTGCACCATCACCCTTCTCTCCAGGGCTTCCAATTCTTTGCACAGATCAACAAAATCTGTGTTGTCTTCTTCTTCTTCTGTTGCAGGCTTCGGTGTTTCAGTCATCTTTGTTTCAGCTTTTTGGTTGAAAATTTTGATCCATTTTGTTAAACTCTCATCCTTTTCTCCTTGGGAAAACATCAGTGTCTGCTCCACTTCTTCCTCCATGACAGTTTCTGCTGGCTGTCTCTCATCTGTTGTTGCGTCTGCAACACATGCTCTGGCCTCAACTGGGTTGCTTGGTAGGAATACTCGAATTCCCCTAATCATTTGAATTCTCTTCTGATTCTCTCTTGTCAGCACTCCTTGTTGATATGAACTATCCTCTGAGTTCATGAGACTTTTAGACAGTCTCATCTCCTTTCCCCTACCCACCTGGAAGTCTATGAGATCCTGTGATCCCATCTCATTGCCCACCTGGAAATCTGAACTTTCAGCACTGCTCCCCTAGCAGTATGTGATACCTTCTGCTAATTTCTTCCCATTACCTACCTGACAACTCAAAATTTCACTTCTGCCCACCTGGCAGTTTACGAGATCAATCGATCCCACCTTCATTAGCCCTCTTTGCTGACCCGAACTCATCCCTGAGCTCATGAGACTTTCAGACAGTCTCATCTTCTCTTCCTTGCCTACCTAACAATATGAATTTCCACTACTTTCCTTATAAGATCTTCCAATGACCTCATTTCATTGCCCACCTGGCAATTGGAAAATTCATCTCTACCTTCCTGGCATTTTATGAGATCTGAAACTAATCTATCTTCCTCCTCACTAAGGGTTTCTCCAACTTCTGGCTCACAGATGCAAACCAACTCTGTGTCACTGAGGCTTTCAGCATACCTCAGTCATTTGCTCAACTATTGTTGTTGTTTCCTGGCCAACTACTTTTGAACAGGCCATTTGGCTTTCCTATTCAGAGGCCATTCATATCTCCAGTGCACTTTTGCCTCCTATTGCATCTTCAATGTTGGCTATTCCATTCTCGCCCTTATCTTGGCGAGTTATTTTTCAATCTCTGCTTTAATCCTCTGCTAGTGGTCTCCTCTTCCACCATGCTCATCACCTCCAGTAGCCATCTCTATCTTTCACCTGCCCTCCTGGCAGCGTATGGATCACTCTATGTACAAGATCATCTCCATCTTCTCCTACATCTTGCCTGGCTGTCTATTGATTGTTGCACACCTGCAAACAATCACCATAGAGCATTATTACCCTGTCTCCTTTCACCTGCTTCATACAGATGAATCTTTGTTTCTGATTCCACTTGATGTTACCAGAATCTCTCCTTTCAATTCCTTTGTCTTCTATCTGCAAACAAAATCCTGCTCTGATACCACTTGACGCAGACCCTCCCCCAACTCAGCAAGGTCCACTAACCTCCCGGTCTCTGGATCATTCTTCTTCTAAGCCAAATTAGCTCTTCGGGCTCTTGCTAGAACCCTTCGAAAAAATCCACAGGTCCCCCTTTTCTCCTCTGGCACAGGCCTTCAACAAAATCTCTACGCGCGTCCTTTTTCCTTGGTGCTCTTCTGTCTGTTCTGACCCGACATACCTTTCGGGTTTTTCAGGTTTTCGGGACTCCTGTGAGATAATTCTCCCTGGCTCCTTGTCCTCTTAGACTTCTAGTCTCTAAAACACTGAAAAGGGACAATGCCTCAGCTGGCTCCTCCCTTATCCTTCCGGGTCTTCGCATTTCGCAGTTTCCTGAGTTGGGACTCCCAGGCTCCTGACTCCTAGCCTCTCGAATACCTGGTACCCGGAATGCCAAAATGATGGCCCACGATAATATGCTACCGGATTTTTGTGATTCAGGGAATCATGAGGTAAGGCTCCTCCTATCCTCTGTTTTTCAACCTTCTGGTTCCCGAAATGTCGAAATAGCCGCTTCTTCCGTGTAATGTCCCTTTCCAAATAGGAGCTCCAGAAGAGGAGGCTTAATGGTCTAAACCACCTCGTTAGACTCTAGCCAGGGCCAAACAGGGGTAAACAGGGTTACTAGAGGTCACTCCAGTCACAGGGGTTATATTCGGAAAGTGACATTAAGCTAACAAGGGTTAAAAGCGCTTTTAAGTCATTATGAGCAAAAAATAGAAGTCAACAGTGAATTAGGGTTTCAGTAGTGATTTAGGGTTTCAACATGATTTAGGGTTTTGGAAATCAACAACAAATTAGGGTTTAACGATGATTTAGGGTTTTGGAAAGCTATAAAGGAAGAGTTAGTGACCTAATTCACCACTATGCAAATTATGACTTGTCATTGAGGAGAAGAGGCACATCTTAGGAGAAATAGTTCAATGTATTCCAGGAGAAAGACACCAGTTGGCTGATTTCGATGTTGAAAGACACACCATAGTCATCGGGAAGATCATCCAGGTCTTCCATCATTCTTCATTGATTCCACGGTGCTCCCATACTCTGGGTATTATCTTTTAGTTGCTTATTTGTATTCTAGCTAAAATCCTTTTGTCTTTTGATCTAGCCGAGTGTTGTTATTTTATTCATCCACAGTTGCTTATTTGTATTCCAACTAAGATCCTTTGTGTGTTTATGTAGTCGAGTATTGTCAGTTTATTCAGCCACATTCTACCATTATGTAGTCCATAGAGATATCATAATACAAACTTTGCAGTCCTTTTTCGTGTTTATTATTTGTATGATCATTTATATGCTGTAAACCTTTGATCCTACACAGATATTAGCAGCGTTTTCTAGACTAGCCAAGTCAGGAACACTACAGTGGTATCAGAGCTTTAGTCCTGCCAGCCTGTGACTAAAAACAATGAGTGCAGCAGAGGACCCAGAGGGCCATGAACATGTAGGTGATGAATATGTCACTTACAACAGGCATCAGGAAAGAAGGCATAGGCCTAATTTTTCCCCTTTTCCTCCTATCTCAGAGGAAGAGGAAGAGGCACATAGAGAAGCAAAGAGAAGGGAAGACCATGAGGCTAAGCACGAGGCAGAGAGGATGCTAGGAGACATATATGAGCGACCAAAGGGTAGTAGCAAGGCCTCCATAAATCCAGACACATCTTTCATGCAGGTTATCAACGGTATGTTAGCTAGTCAATAGACCATGTCTCTCTCCTTGGCATAGGTGGTTGATAGATTGGCTAGAGTGGCCACCCCAGATACACAAGTCCTGCATGCAAAACAGGAAAACTCAGGAGCAGGAAGTAGACCCTAGTCACCCTCTCGTACATACACCTGTACGAGTTGGATTCTCAGACCCTTGTTTCCCAGTTTCCAGAGGGAACCCCTGGTAGCAACACTACCACCAATAACACAAAGGCCACCCGCTCATGCCAACGACATTGTAGAGCATAGGAGGGAGTACGCAACATTGGGTCATGACTTCCATCAGGACATGACCTTAGTCGAGTACTGTGGACTTAGACTCAGGAACCGCCCCAGAGAGCTATAGAGGGGAGGACCACAACAGCAACAAGGGCATAACCTTGATTTCATCCGAAAAGTTGGGAAACTCACCACCCCTTCTTTCAATGGATCATCCAAATACACTGCCAGAGCTTGGGTACATAAGCTAGACACATATTACAGGATCAACTAGATGACGGAGACAGAGGCCATCAGTTTCGCGACCTTAGACTTTGAGGGTGAGGCACACGAGTTGTGGTATCATGGACTAGTGATATTGGGTCACAGTCGCATCACCTCCTATAGGGAGTTTACAGATAGGCTCATGGATAGGTTTGATAGGAAGGATCCTGAGATACACTTCAAGGATCTAGACCAATTGAGACAAATTGGCACAGTAGAGGCATTCATCACAGAGTTTCAGTGGGTAGTTGTGGCAGTGACAGATATATCAGAAACCAGGCTGATCATGCTATTCACAGAAGGACTCATATAGCCTTTGAGAGGATGGGTGAAGGCATAAAGGCCTCCCACTTTGAAGGACTCCATCCTTCGCACTCGAGATCTGACAGACTCAGTGCCAAAGACTAAAACTTTCTCCAAACCATTTGTGCCCCAGAAGGATCAAGATAGGAAGCCATTTTAGAGAGAATGGAAGGGCAAGGAGAAGTTGGATGATGAGACTAGGTGAGAACTTATGAGGAAGAAGCTTTGCTTCAGCTGCAAAGATCCTTGGGTCCCAGGCCACAGGTGCATGGACAAGGGAGAGATTCATTATATTGAGGTAGCAGCAGACAACGTGGACAGTGAGGAGGAGGAGAAGGATAGTGGATCCACTAGTTAAGAGGAGGAGTCAGCACTAGGAGAGGAGAAGCTTCCCCGTAGACCACCGACACCGGTAGGAGCCCATTCTCCAGTAGTCCCACAACCGCTAGAGCAGGCTGACAGGAGGAAACCAGTAAAGGGAGGAGTCATAGCGACCCTTTCTAGTGTACCCAAATATGATACCCTCTAAATCAGAGGGATTATTTAGGGGCAATGGGAAATCACCCTAATAGATGGTGGGGCCACCCACAACTTCATCGACGCTTCACTAGTATCGAGACAGGCACTTCAGAGAGAGGAGTTTTAGGGGTTTGATGTTGAGGTAGCAGATGGCCACACAGTGGGGTATCTAGATAGAATTCCAAACTTAGAGATAAAGTTAGGCAACTACACAGTGAGAGGCACATTTTATGTGGTTGACCTATCGGACACAGATGTGGTGTTAGGAGTTCAGTGGATGATTACCTTGGGAAAAATCACTACCAACTACCAAACCTTGGAAATGGGATTCAGAGATCAGGATGGGAAGAAGGTTGTTCTAAGAGGTATGTCGACAGGAGCACCTAGGACAGTTTCAGCCAAGAGGATGGAAAGGATATTGATACATGGGGAGGTAGCATATGCTGAAAATGCTTGATCACTACTCAGAAGGATTCAAAAGATCGACAACAATACCACAAAGTGATCAATAATTTATTGGGATGACTTCAACAGGTCTTTGAGAGACCACTAGGGAGACCACCTGACGGGGGGTTTGAGCACACCATTGAGTTAGAGGAGGGGGCCAAACCTATGATCACCCCCCCATATCGTCATCCTAGGAGGTTCAAGGATGAGATAGAGAAGGAAGTCAAGGAATTGTTGGTGATGGGACACATCAGACCGAGAAGCAGCCCATTTGCTTCTTTAGTTGTCTTAGTTCTGAAGAAGGATGGCACCATGAGGATGTGCATTGATTACTGAGCTTTGAACAAGAAAACCATAAAAAACCAGTACCCTATCCCACGCATTGACGAGTTGATGGATGAACTGCATGGGGCAGTTTTCTTCTCAAAAATTGATCTATGCTCTGGATATCACCAGATCAACATTTGGGAGCAGGACATAGAAAAGATGGCATTTCGATGTCATTTTGGATATTCAGGGATCAGTTAAGGAAATCAATTTTGGTTTTCTTCGATGACATCTTGATCTATACCTAGTCATGGCAAGAGCATAAGAGGCACCTGGATGAGGTATTGAGCATCATGGAGGCACAGTCATTATATGCCAAAGAGTCCAAGTGTGAGTTCGGTATGACAGAGATGCTTTAATTAGGCCACATCATCAGTGCACAGGGGGTACAGGTGCACTAAGAGAAGATCAGGGCCATTCTGGATTGGCTGACACCTAAGAACATGACAGATTTGAGGAGCTTCTTTGGGCGGTGTAGCTATTATAGGCGGTTCGTTCGGGGTTTTTCTCAGCTTGGAGCACCGTTGACAGATCTTACCAAGCATGGGGCCTTCATATGGACTGATAAATCATAGGAATCCTTTGATCACATGAAGGAAGTCATGGGCACTTGTCTAGTGTTGGCACTACCAGACTTCACCCTGCCACTTGTACTAGAGTGTGATGCATTCGGCAAAGGGATCGGTGAATTTTTTATGCAGGAAGGACACCCCATTGTATTCAAGAGATGGAAGCTTAGTCAATCTGATACGTTGTACTCCATTTATGACAAATAAATGTTGGAAATCATGCATTCATTGACCAAGTTCAGACAATATTTGGTGGGCACCAAATTCATGGTCAAGACCGATCACAACATTTTGAAGTATTTCCTTGAGTAGAAGGACCTCAGTGAGCGAAAAAAAAAATGGGTGACGAAGGTACAGGAATTCGACTTTGAAATAGAGTATGTCAAGGGGAAGAAGAACATTGTGGTCGATGCACTATCGAGGAGACCTACGGCATGTTCTTTGATGGAGATTTTAGTAGATTGGAAATCCCACTTGTTAGTGGAATATTCCAAGAACAAGTTCGCTTATGAGGTGATGGATGGGAAGATACAGGATGACCGGTATAGGGTCATTGACGATGTCATATTTTACAAGGATAGAGTCTACTTGGTGCCAAATTCAAGGCTTAAGAAGAAAATCCTCACCGCAGTTCATGATTCACCTCTAGCAGGCCATCAGGGGTTTTTCAAAACCTACAGAAAGATCAGAGAGAAGTTCTCATGGAAGTTCCTCAAACAAGACGTTATGAGACATGTCAGTGAGTGTGTGACTTGCTAGTAGAACAAGTCAAAGCATGCTCTTCTAGAAGGGCTACTTCAGCCACTCCCCATTCCAGAGCAGAAATGGGAGAGTATATCTATGGACTTCCTCACCGGTCTACCCAAGGTCCAGGGTAAGGACTGTATCTATGTAGTGGTCGATAGATTGACCAAGTTTGTTGACTTCTATGCCATACTGATAGAGTACAACGCAGTTCAGGTAGCTGAACTTTTATTTAGGGAGGTCTTCAGACTTCATGGGTTGCCAAAGAACATCGTCAGTGACAGGGACAATCGGTTCATAGGGACATTTTGGAGAGATTTTTTTCGGTTGGTGGGGAGAGAGTTGTCACCTAGCACCAGCTATCACCCTCAGAAAGATGGGCAGATCGAGATTGTCAACAAGTGGGTTGAAGGGTATTTGAGGAACTATGTAAAAGGACAACAAAGAAGGTGGGTAAAGTGGTTACATTTAGGGGAACATTGCTACAACACCACCTTCCACATGTCCATTGGTATGACACCCTTCCGAGAATTGTACGAATATGATTCTCCCACTTTGGTAGACTTGGTCTTCAGGGAGAGAAGAGCTCCCAAGGCCAAGGATTGGATCATAGAGAGTCAAGAGATTCTCAAATTGTTGAGAGAGAACCTACATATGGTGCAAAACCGACAGAAAATAAGCGTGGACAGGCACAGGATAGAGTGCAACTTTGAGGTTAGAGATTTTGTTTTCTTGAGACTCCAACCCTACAGACAGTCATCTCTAAAGAAGAGTGGAGCCGAGAAACTCAAGCCCATATTTTGTGTTCCTTACAGGATCATGCATCGAGTAGGAGAGGTTGCTTATGAGCTAGAGCTTCCAAAGGGGAGCAAGATTCATAACGTGTTCCACGTGTCTTGCCTCAAAAAGGTAGTGGGAAAATTCATTAACACATCAGAGGAGCTTCCCCTGTTGGATGAGGAGGGACAGTTGGAGTTAGTTTTGGAGGAGTTTTTGGAGTTCTGAGAGTGGAAACTAAGGAGCAGGGTCATCAGAGAGTGTTTGATCAGATGGAGAGGGCTTCCAGTAGAGGACGCTACTTGGGAGAGCAAGCAGGTGTTGCAACACCCTGGACTGGTATTGCTTGAGGACAAGCAATTTTGGGAAAAGAGGACTGTAATGTCCCTTTCCAAATAGGAGCTCCAGAAGAGGAGGCTTAATGGTCTAGACCACCCCATTAGACTATGGCCAGGGCCAAAGAGGGGCAAACAGGGTTACTAGAGGTCACTCCAGTCATAGGTGTTATATTCGAAAAGTGACATTGAGATAACTAGGGTTAAAAGTGCTTTTAAGTCATTATGATCTAAAAATAGAAGTCAACAGTGAATTAGGGTTTCAACATCGATTTAGGGTTTTGGAAATCAACAACGAATTAGGGTTTCAGCATGATTTAGGGTTTTAAAAAGCTATAAAGGAAGGGCCAGTGACCCAATTCATCATTATAAAGATTATGACTTGTCATTGAGGAAAAGAAGTGCATCTCAGGAGAAATAGTTCAGTGTATTCTAGGAGAAAGACACCAGTTGGCTGATTTCGGTGTTGAAAGACACACCCTAGTCACCGAGAAGATCATCTAGGTCTTCAATAATTATTAATTGATTTCGTAGTGCTCCCATATTCCAGGTATTATCTTTTAGTTGCTTATTTGTATTCCGGATAAGATCCTTTTGTCTTTTGATCTAGCTGAGTGTTGTTATTTTATTCAGCCACACTTGCTTATTTGTATTCTGGCTAAGATCCTTTGTCTGTTGATCTAGTCGATTATTTTCAGTTTATTCAGCCGCATTTGACCATTTTGTAGTCCACAGAGATATCATAATATAAATTGTGCAGTCCTTTGTCGCGTTTATTATTTGTATGATAATTTATATGCTCTAAACCTTTGAACCTACAAACACATTAGTAGCGTTTCGTACACTAACCAAGCCAAAAACATTACAGTGGTATCAGAGCTTTAGTCTTGCCAGCCTGTGACTAAAGACAATGAATGCAGCAGAGGACCTAGATGGTCATGAGCATGTAGGTGACAAATATGTCACTTACAACAGGCATCAGGAAAGAAGGCATAGGCTTGATTTTTCCCCTTTTCCTCCCAGCTCAGAGGAAGAGGCACATAGAGAACCGGAGAGAAGGGCAGAGCGTGAGGCTGAGCGCGAGGCTAAGAGGATGCTAGGAGACAGATATGAGCGACCAGAGTGCAGTGGCAAGTCCCCCGTAAATCCAGAGGCATCTTTCAAGAAGGTTATCAAGGGTATGTTAGCTAGTCAATGGACCATGTCTCAGTCCTTGGCACAGGTGGTTGATAGATTGTCTAGAGTGGGCACCCCAGATACACAAGTCCCGCATGCAGCAGAGGAAAACTCGAGAGAAGGCAGTAGACCCCAGTCACCCTCTCGCAAATACACCTCTCCGAGTAGGATTTCCAGACTTTTGATTCCTAGTTTTAAGAGGGCACCCCCGGTAGAAACATTTCCACCAATAACACAAAGGCCACTGACTCATGCCGACGACATTGTAGAGTATAGGAGGGAGTACGCAACATTGGTTCATGACTTCCATCGAGACATGACCTTAGTCGAGTTCTGTGGAGTCAGACTTAGGAACCGCCCTAGAGAGCCGTAAAGGCGAGGACCACAATAGCAGCAGTGGCATAACCTCGATTTCATCCAAAATGTAAGGAAACTTACCATCCCTTCTTTCGATGAATTGTCCAAATACACCGCTATAGGTTGGGTACAGAAGCTAGACATGTATTACAAGCTCAACCAGATGACCAAGAAAGAGGCCATCAGTTCGCGACCTTACACTTGGAGGGTGAGGCACACGAGTGGTGGTATCATGGACTGGTGACATTGGGTCACGGTCACATCACCTCCTATAGGGAGTTTACAGATAGGCTCATGGATAGGTTTGACAGGAAGGATCCCAAGATACACTTCAAGGATCTAGCCCAGTTGAAACAAACTGGCATAGCAGAGGTGTTCATCACAGAATTTTAGCGGGTAACTGTGGCAATGACAAATATATCAGAACATAAGCTGATCATGCTATTCACAGAACGACTCATAGAGCCTTTGAGAGGATGGTTGAAGGCATACATGCCTCCCACTTTGCAGGATTCCATCCTTCGCACTCGATATCTGGCAGACTCACTGCCAAAGACTAAAACTTTCTCCAAACCATTTGTGCCCTAGAAGGATCAAGACAAGAAGCCATTCCAGAGAGAATGGAAGGGAAAGGAGAAGTTGGATGATGAGACTAGGCGAGAGCTTATGAGGAAGAAGCTTTTCTTCAGCTGCATAGATCCTTGGGTCCCAGGCCACAGGTGCATGGGCAAGGGAGAGATTCATTATATTGAGGTAGCAATAGACAGCGTGGATAGTGAGGAGGAGGAGCAGGACAATGGATCCACTAGTTCAGAGGAGGAGTCAGCACGAGCAGAGGAGAAGCTTCCCCGTAGACCACCAACACCGGAAGGAGCCCATCCTCCAATAGTCCCACAACTGCAAAAGCGGGGAGTCATAGCGACCCTTTCTGGTGATCCCAGATATGATACCCTCCGTATCAGAGGGATTATTTAGGGGCTATGAGAAATCATCTTGATAGATGGTGGGGCCACCCACAACTTCATTGACGCTTCACTAGTATCGAGACGGGCACTTCAGACAGAGGAGTTTGAGGGGTTTGATGTTGCGGTAGAAGATGGCCACACAGTGGAGTGTCTAGACAGAATTCCAAACTTAGGGATGAAGTTAGGCAACTACACATTGAGAGACACATTTTATGTGGTTGACCTATTGCACACAGATGTGGTGTTAGGAGTTCAATGGATGATTACCTTGGAAAAAATCACTACCAACTACCAAACCTTGGAAATGGGATTCAGAGATCAGGATGGGAAGAAGGTTGTTCTAAGAGGTATGTCGACAGGAGCACCTAGGATAGTTTCAGCCAAGAGTATGGAGAGGATATTAAGACATGGGGAGGTAGCATATGTCATAGAATGCTTGATCACTACTCTGAAGGATTCAAAATATCGACAACAATACCACACATAGATCAAGAATTAATTGGGATGACATCAACAGGTCTTTGAGGCAATCCCACAAGGGAGACCACCTGACAGGGGGTTTGAGCACACCATTGAGTTAGAGGAGGGGGGAAAACCTCTGATCACCCCCCCCAATCGTCATCCTAGGAGGTTCAAGGATGAGATAGGAAAGGAAATCAAGGAATTGTTGGCGATGGGACACATCATACCGAGCAGCAGCCCATTTGCTTCTACAGTTGTCTTAGTTATAAAGAAGGATGGCACCATGAGGATGTGCATTGATTACCGAGATTTGAACAAGAAAACCATCAAAAATCGGTACCCTATCCCACGCATTGACGAGTTGATGGATGAACTACAAGGGGAAGTTTTCTTCTCAAAAATTGATCTACGCTCTGGATATCACTAGATCAACATTCGAGAGAAGGACATAGAAAAGACAACATCTCGATGTCATTTTGGACACTTCGAGTTCCTGGTTATGCCAGTTGGGCTAACCAATGCACTCACTACATTCTAGTCTTGCATGAACCATATATTCATGGATCAGTTAAGGAAATCAGTCTTGGTTTTCTTCGACGACATCTTGATCTATAGCCGGTCATGGCAAGAGCATATGAGGCACCTAGATGAGGTATTGAGCATCATGGAGGCACAGCCATTATATGACAAAGAGTCCAAGTTTGAGTTTGGTATGACAGAGCTGCTTTACTTAGGCCACATCATCAGTGCACAATGGGTACAGGTCCACCAAGAGAAGATCAGGGCCATTTTGGATTGGTCGACGCCCAAGAACATGACAAAATTGAGGAGCTTCTTCGGGATCTGAAGCTATTAAAGGCGGTTCCTCTGGGGTTTTTCTCATCTTGGAGCACCGTTGATATATCTAACCAGGAATGGGGCATTCATATGGACCGAGAAATAACAAGAAGCGTTTGATCACATGAAGGAAGTCATTGGCACTGGTCCAGTGTTGGCACTACCATACTTCACCCTGTCATTTGTACTAGAGTGTGAAGCATCCGACGAAGGGATTGGTGCAGTTTGATACAGGGAGGACACCCCATTGTATTCGAGAGCTGGAATATTAGTCAACCTGAGAGGTTGTACTCCATTTATGACAAGGAAATGTTGGCAATCATGCATGCCCTGACCAAGTTCGGACAATATTTAGTGGGCAGTAAATTCATGGTCAAGACAGATCACAACAGTTTGAAGTATTTCCTTGAGCACAAGGACCTCAGTGAGCACCAACAGAAATGGGTGATGAAGGTACAGGCATTTCAATTTGACATAGAGTATGTCAAGGGGAAGAAGAACATTGTGGCCGATGCACTATCGAAGAGACCTACGACATGTTCTTTGATGGAGATTTTAGTATATTGGAAATCCCACTCGTTAGTGGAATATTCCAAGAACAATTTTGCTTGTGAGGTGATGGATGGGTAGATACAAGATGACCGATATAGGGTCATTGACGATGTCATATTTTACAAGGATAGAGTCTACTTGGTGCCAGATTGAGGGCTTAAGAAGAAAATCCTCACCGCAGTTCATGATTCACCTCTAGCAGGCCATCAGGGTTTTTTCAAAACCTACAGACAGATCAGAGAGAGGTTCTCATGGAAGGGACTCAAACAAGACATTATGAGACATGTCAGTGAGTGTGTGACTTGCCAAGAGAACAAGTCAGAGCATGCTCTTCTAGCAGCGCTACTTCATCCACTCCCCATTCCAAAGCAGAAATGGGAGAGTATATCTATGGACTTCATCATCGGTCTACCTAAGGTCCAGGGTAAGGACTGTATCTATGTAGTGGTCGACATTTTAACCAAGTTTTCTCACTTCTACGCCATACCGACAGAGTACAATGCAGTTCAGGTAGTAGAGATTTTCTTCAGGGAGGTCTTCATACTTCATGGGTTACCTAAGAACATCATCAGTGACAGGGACAGTCAGTTCATAGGGACATTTTGGAGAGATTTGTTTCGGTTGGTGGGGACAGAGTTGACACCTAGCACCAGCTATTACCCTCAGACAGATGGACAGACCGAGATTGTCAACAAGTGGGTTGAAGGGTATTTTAGGAATTATGTAGGAGGAAAACAAAGAATGTGGGTAAAGTGGTTACATTTAGGGGAACATTGCTACAACACCACCTTCCACATGTCCATTAGTATGACAGCCTTCCAATCATTGTACAGATATGATGCTCCCACTTTGGTAGACTTGGTATTCCAGGAGATCAGAGCTCCCAAGGCTAAGTATTGGATCATAGAGAGTCAGGAGATTCTCAAATTGTTTAAAGAGAACCTGCAGATGGTGAAAAAGCGATAGAAGATAAGCACTGATAAGCACAGGATAGAGCGCAGCTTTGAAGTTGGAGATTTGGTTTTCTTGAGACTCCAACCCTATAGACAGTCATCTCTGAAGAAGAGTGGAGCTGAGAAGCTCAAGCCTAGATTTTATGGTCCTTACAGGATCATGCATCGAGTAGGCGAGGTTGCTTACGAGCTAGAGCTGCCAAATGGGAGCGAGATTCATAACATGTTCCATGTGTTTTTCCTAAAAAAGGCAGTGGGACAATTCATTAACACATCAGAGGAGCTTCCCCCATTGGATGAGGAGGGACAGTTGGAGTTAGTTCCGGAGGAGGTTTTGGAGTTCAAGGAGAGGAAACTAAGGAGCAGGGTCATCAGAGAGCGTTTGATCAGATGGAGAGGGCTTCCAGTAGAGGATGCTACTTGGGAGAGCAAGCAGGTGTTGCAGCACCCTGGACTGGTATTGCTTGAGGACAAGCAATTTCGGGAAGGGAGGACTGTAATCTCCCTTTCCAAATAGGAGCTCCAGAAGAGGAGGCTTAATGGTCTAAACCACCCCGTTAGACTATAGCCAAGGCCAAAGAGGGGTAAGCAGGGTTACTAGAGGTCACTCTAGTCACATGTGTTATATTCGGAAAGTGACATTGAGCTAACAAGGGTTAAAAGCGCTTTTAAATCATTATGAGCTAAAAATAGAAGTCAACAGTGAATTAGGGTTTCAACATGATTTAGGGTTTTGGAAATCAACAGTGAATTAGGGTTTCAACATGATTTAGGGCTTTCAAAAGCTATAAAGGAAGGGTCAGCAACCTAATTCATCATTATGTAGATTATGACTTGTCATTGAGGAGAAGAGGCGCATCTCAAGAGAAATAGTTCAGTGTATTCCAGGAGGAAGGCACCAGTTGTCTGATTTCGGTGTTGAAAGACACACCCTAGTCACCGGGAAGATCATCCAGGTATTCCATTATTCTTCATTGATTCCACAGTGCTCCCATATTTCGGGTATTATATTTTAGTTTCTTATTTGTATTCCGGCTAATATCCTTTTGTCTTTTGATCTAGCCGAGTGTTGTTATTTTATTCAGCCACAGTTTCTTATTTGTATTCTGTCTAAGATCCTTTGTCTGTTGATGTAGTCGAGTATTGTCAGTTTATTGAGTCGCATTCGTCCATTTCATAGTCCACAGAGATATCATAATACAAACTTTGCAGTCCTTTGTCATGTTTATTATTTGTATGATCATTTATATGTTGTAAACCTTTGATCCTATACACACATTAGCAGTGTTTCCTAGACTATCCAAGTCAGGAACATTACAGTGGTATCAGAGCTTTAGTCCTGCCAGCCTGTGACTAAAGACAATGAGTGTAGCAGAGGACCCAGAGGGTCGTGAACATGTAGGTGACGAATATGTCACTTACAATAGGCATCAGGAAAGAAGGCATAGGCCTGAGTTTTCTCCTTTTCCTCCTAGCTCAGAGGAAGAGGAAGAGGCACACGGAGAAGTAGAGAGAAGGGCAGAGCATGACATTGAGCGCGAGGCAGAGAGGATGCTAGGAGATAGACATGAGTGACCATAAGACAATGGCAAGGCACCTGTAAATCTAGAGGCAACTTTCATGCAGGTTATCAATGGTATGTTAGCTAGTCAACAGACCATGTCTCAGTCCTTGGCATAGGTGGTTGATAGATTGGCTAGAGTGGGCACCACAGATACACAAGTCCCGCATGCAGCACAGGCGAACTTGGGGGAAGGAAGTAGACTCCAGTCACCCTCTCACACATACAACTCTGTGAGTAGGATTCCCAGACCCTTGTTTCCCAGTTTCCAGAGGGCACCCCCGGTAGAAGCATTGCCAACAATAGCACATAGGCCACCCAATCATGCCGACGACATTGCATAGTATAAGAGGGAGTACGCAACATTGGGCCATGAATTCCATCAACACATGACCTTAGTCGAGTACTGTGGACTCAAACTCAAGAACTTCCCCAGAGAGCCACAGAGGGGAGGACCACAACAGCAGCAGGGGCATAACCTCGATTTCATCCGAAAAGTTGGGAAACTTACCATCCCTTCTTTCGATGGATCGTCCAAATACACCACCAGAGCTTGTGTACAGAATCTAGACACGTATTACAAGCTCAACCAGATGACCAAGACAGAGGCCATCAATTCTGTGACCTTACACTTGGAGGGGGAGGCACACGAGTGGTGGTATCATGGACTGGTGACATTGGGTCATAGTTGCATCACCTCTTATAGGGAGTTTACAAATAGGCTCATGGATAGGTTTGACAGGAAGGATCCCAATATAAACCTCAAGGATCTAGCCCAGTTGAGACAAACTGGCACAATAGAGGCGTTCATCATAGAGTTTCAGCGGGTAGTCGTGGCAGTGACAGATATATTAGAACCTAGGCTGATCATGCTATTCACAGAAGGACTCATAGAGCCTTTGAGAGGATGGGTGAAGGCATACATGCCTCCCAATTTGCAGGATGCCATCCTTCGCACTCGATATCTGGCAGACTCAGTGCCAAAAACAAAAACTTTCTCCAATCCATTTGTGGCCCAGAAGGATCAAGACAGGAAGCCATTCCAGAGAGAATGGAAGGGCAAGGAGAAGTTGGATGATGAGACTAGGTAAGAGCTTATGAGGAAGAAGCTTTGCTTCAGCTGTAGAGATCCTTGGCTCCCAGGCCACAGGGGCATGGGCAAGGGAGAGATTCATTATATTGAGGTAGCAGCAGACAACATGGACAGTGAGGAGGAGGAGCAGGATAGTGGATCCACTAGTTCATAGGAGGAGTCAGCACCAGCAGAGGAGCAACTTCCCCATAGACCACTGACAATGGAAGGAGCCCATCCTCCAGTAGTCCCACAATTGCCAGAGTAGGCTGACAGGAGGAAACTAGCAAAGGGAGGAGTCACAATGACCCTTTCCTGTGTTCCCAGATATGATAGATGGTGAGGCAATGGGAAATCACCCTGATAGATGGTGAGGCCACCCACAACTTCATTGATGCTTCACTAGTATCGAGACAAACACTTCAGACAGAGGAGTTTGAGGTGTTTGATGTTGTGATAGCAGATGGCCACACAATGGATTGTCTAGACAAAATTCCAAACTTAGAGATGAAGTTAGGCAACTACACAGTGAGAGACACATTTTATGTGGTTGACCTATCGGACACAGATGCGGTGTTAGGAGTTTAGTGGATGATTACCTTGGGAAAAATCACTACCAACTACCAAACCTTCGAAATGGGATTCAGATATCAGGATGGGAAGAAGGTTGTTCTAAGAGGTATGTCAACAGGAGAACCTTGGATAGTTTCAACCAAGAGGATGGAGAGGATATTCAGACATGGGGAGGTAGCATATGCTGCAGAA
Source organism: Picea engelmannii (assembly GCA_009831015.1). NCBI lineage: Eukaryota > Viridiplantae > Streptophyta > Pinopsida > Pinales > Pinaceae > Picea > Picea engelmannii. The sequence continues at coordinate 458,466 of ML778208.1, forward strand.
TGCTTGATCACTACTCATAAGGATTCAAAAGATCGACAACAATACCACATAGAGATCAAGAATTTATTGGGACGACATCAACAGGTCTTTGAGGCAATCCCACTAGGGAGACCACCTGATAGGGGGTTTGAGCACACCATTGAGTTAGAGGAGGGGGCCAAACCTATGATCACCCCCCCTATCATCATCCTAGGAGGTTCAAGGATGAGATAGAGAAGGCAATCAAGGAATTGTTGGCGATGGGACACATCAGATCGAGCAGCAGCCCATTTGCTTCTTCACTTGTCTTACTTCTGAAGAAGGATGGCACCATGAGGACGTGCATTGATTACCGAGCTTTGAACAAGAAAACCATCAAAAACTGGTACCCTATCCCACACATTGACAGGTCGATGGATGAACTACATGGGGCAGTTTTCTTCTCAAAAATTGATCTATGCTCTGGATATCACCAGATCAGCACCCGAGAGCAAGAAATAGAAAAGATGACATTTTGATGTCATTTTCGACACTTCGAGTTCCTAGTTGTGCCATTTGGGCTAACCAATGCACTCGCTACATTCCAGTCTTGCATGAACCATATATTCAGGGATTAGTTAAGCAAATCAGTCTTGGTTTTCTTCGACGACATCTTGATCTATAGCTGGTCATGGCAAGAAGATAAGAGAAACCTGGATGAGGTATTGAGCATCATGGAGGCACAATCATTATATGCCAAAGAGTCCAAGTGTGAGTTTGGTATGAAAAAGCTATTTTACTTAGGCCACATCATCAGTGCACAAAGGGTACAAGTGCACCAAGAGAAGATCGGGGCCATTCTGGATTGGTCGACGCTTAAGAACGTGACATAATTGAGGAGCTTTTTCGGGCTTTGCAACTATTAAAAGCGGTTCGTTCAAGGTTTTTCTCATATTGGAGCACCGCTAACAGATCTTACCAAGCATGGGGCCTTCATATGGACCGAGAAATCACAGGAAGCCTTTGATCACATGAAGGAAGTCATGAGCACCTGTCTAGTTGGCACTACCAGACTTCACCTTGCCATTTGTACTAGAGTGTGACGCATTCGGTGAAGGGATCAGTGAAGTTTTGATGCAGGGAGGACACCCCATTGTATTTGAGAGCCAGAAGCTTTGTCAAACTGAGAGGTTGTACTCCATTTATGACAAGTAAATGTTGGCAATCATGCATGCCTTGACCAAGTTCAGACAATATTTGGTGGGTAGCAAATTTGTGGTCAAGACCGATCACAACAGTTTGAAGTATTTTCTTGAGTAGAAGGACCTCAGTGAGCGCCAACAAACATTGGTGACTAAGGTACAGGCATTCGAATTTGACATAGAGTATGTCAAGGGGAAGTAGAACATTGTGGTCGATGCACTATCGAGGAGACCTGCGGCATGTTCTTTGATGGAGATTTTAGTAGATTGAAAATCCCACTTGTTAGTGGAATATTCCAAGAACAAGTTCGCTTATGAGGTGATGGATGGGCAGATACAGGATGACCGGTATAGGGTCACTGACGATGTCATATTTTACAAGGATAGAGTCTACTTGGTGCCCGATTCAGGGCTTAAGAAGAAAATCTTCACTGCACTTCATGATTTACCTCTAGCAGGCCATCAGGGTTTTTTCAAAACCTACAGACAGATCAGAGAGAGGTTCTCATGGAAGAGCCTCAAACAAGACGTTATGACACACGTCAGTGAGTGTGTGACTTGCCAGTAGAAAAAGTCAGAGCATGCTCTTCCAGTAGGGCTACTTCATCCACTCCCCATTCCAAAGCAGAAATGGGAGAGTATATCTATGGACTTCATCACTGGTCTACCCAAGGTCCAGGGTAAGGACTGTATCTATGTAGTGGTCGACAGATTAACCAAGTTTGCTCACTTCTACGCCATACCGACAGAGTACAACGTAGTTCAGGTAGCTGATATTTTCTTCAAGGAGGTCTTCAAACTTCATGGGTTGTCGAAGAACAACGTCAGTGACAGGGACAGTCGGTTCATAGGGACATTTTGGAGAGAGTTGTTTTGATTGGTGGGGATAGAGTTGACACCTAGCACCATCTATCACCCTCAGAGAGATCGACAGACCGAGATTGTCAACAAGTGCGTTGAAGGGTATTTGAGGAACTATGTAGGAGGACTACAGAGAATGTGGGTAAAGTGGTTACATTTAGGGGAACATTGCTACAACACCACCTTCCACATGTCCATTGGTATGACACCCTTCCGAGCATTGTATGGATATGATGCTCCCACTTTGGTAGACCTGGTATTCAGGGAGAGAAGATCTCCCAAGGCCAAGTATTGGATCATATAGAGTCAAGAGATTCTCAAATTGTTGAAAGAGAACCTGCAAACAACGCAAAACTGACAGAAGATAAGTGCGAACAGACACAAGATAGAGCGCAGCTTTGAGGTTGGAGATTTGGTTTTCTTTAGACTCCAACCCTATAGACAGTCATCTCTAAAGAAGAGTGGAGCCAAGAAGCTCAAGCCTAGATTTTATGGTCCTTACAGGATCATGCACTGATTAGGCGAGGTTGCTTACGAGCTAGAGCTTCCAAAGGGGAGCAAGATTCATAACATGTTCCACGTGTCTTGCCTAAAAAAGGAAGTGGGACAATTCATTAACACATCAGAGGAGATTCCCCCATTGGATGAGGAGGGGCAATTGGAGTTAGTTTCGGAGGAGGTTTTGGAGTTCTGAGAGCGGAAACTAAGGAGCAGGGTCATCAGAGAGTGTTTGATCAGATGGAGAGGGCTTCAAGTAGAGGACGCTACTTGCGAGAGCGAGCAGGTGTTGTAGCACCCTGGACTGGTATTGCTTGAGGACAAGCAATTTCGGGAAGGGAGGACTGTAATGTCCCTTTCTAAATAGGAGCTCCAGAAGAGGAGGCTTAATGGTCTAAACCACCCCATTAGACTATATCCAGGGCCAAAGAGGGGTAAACAGGGTTACTAGAGGTCACTCCAGACACAAGTGTTATATTCGGAAAGTGACATTGAGCTAATAAGGGTTAAAAGTGATTTTAAGTCATTATGAGCTAAAAATAGAAGTCAACAGTGAATTAGGGTTTCAACAGTGATTTAGTGTTTTATCATGATTTAGGGTTTTGGAAATCAACAACGAATTAGGGTTTTGGAAAGCTATAAAGGAAGGGTCAGCGACCTAATTCATCATTATGCAGATTATGACTTGTCATTGAGGAGAAGAAGCGCATCTCAGGAGAAATAGTTCAGTGTATTCCAGGAGGAAGACACCAGTTGGTTGATTTCGGTGTTGAAAGACACACCGTAGTCACCGGGAAGATCATCCAGGTCTTCCATCATTCTTCATTGATTCCACAGTGCTCCCATATTCCAGGTATTATCATTTAGTTGTTTATTTGTATTCCGGCTAATATCCTTTTGTCTTTTGATCTAGCCGAGTGTTGTTATTTTATTCAGCCACAATTGCTTATTTATATTTTGGCTAAGATACTTTGTCTATTGATCTAGTTGAGTATTGTTAGTTTATTCAGCCACATTCGACCATTTTGTAGTCCACAGAGATATCATAATACAAACTTTACGGTCCTTTGTTGCGTTTATTATTTGTATGATCATTTATATGATGTAAACCTTTGATCCTACACACACATTAGCAGTGTTTCCCAGACTAGCCAAGTCAGGAACATTACAGTGGTATCAAAGCTTTAATCCTTCCAGCCTGTGACTAAAGACTGTGAGTGTAGCAGAGGACCCAGAGGGTCGTGAACATGTAGGTGACAAATATGTCACTTACAACAGGCATCAGGAAAGAAGGAATAGGCCTGATTTTTCCCCTTTTCCTCCTAGCTCAGAGGAAGAGGAAGAGGCACACAGAGAAGTAGAGAGAAGGGCAGAGAATGATGCTGAGCACAAGGCATAGAGGATGCTAGGAGAGAGATATGAGTGACCAGAGGGAAGTGGAAAGGCCCCCATAAATCCAGAGGCAACTTTCATGCAGGTTATCAATGGTATGTTAGCTAGTCAATGGACCATGTCTCAGTCCTTGGCACAGGTGGTTGATAGATTGGCTAGAGTGGGCACCCCAGATACACAAGTCCTGCATGCAGCACAGACGAACGTGGGAGAAGGCAGTAGACCCCAGTCACCATCTTGCACATACACCACCCTAGGATTCCTAGACCCTTGTTTCCCAGTTTCCAGAGGGCACTCTCGGTAGCATCACTGCCACCAATAACATAGAGGCCACCCACTCATGCCAACGACATTGTAGAGTATAGGAGGGAGTATGCAACATTGGGTCATGACTTCCATCAGGACATGACGTTAGTCAAGTACTGTGGACTCAGACTCAGGAACCGCCCCAGAGAGCCACAGAGGGGAGAACCACAACAACAGTAGGGGCATAACCTCGATTTCATCCAAAAAGTTGGGAAACTTACCATCCCTTCTTTTTATGGATCGTCCAAATACATTGCCAGAGCTTGGGTACAGAAGCTAGACACGTATTACAAGCTCAACCAGATGACCGAGACAGAGGCCATCAGTTTCGTGACCTTACACTTGGAGGGTGAGGCACACGAGTGGTGGTATCATGGACTGGTGACATTGGGTCACAGTCGCATCACCTCCTATAGGGAGTTTATAGATAGGCTCATGGATAGGTTTGATAGGAAGGATCTCGATATACACTTCATGGATCTAGCCTAGTTGAGACAAACTGGCACAACAGAGGCATTCATCATAGAGTTTCAGCGGGTAGCCGTGGGAGTGACAGATATATCAGAACCCGGGCTGATCATGCTATTCACAGAAGGACTCATAGAGCCTTTGAGAGGATGGGTGAAGGCATACAAGCCTCCCACTTTGAAGGATGCCATCCTTCGCACTCAAGATCTGGCAGACTCAGTGCCAAAGAAAAAAACTTTCTCCAAACCATTTGTGCCCCAGGAAGATCAAGACAGGAATCCATTCTAGAGAGAATGGAAGGGCAAGCAGAAGTTGGATGATGAGACTAGGTGAGAAATTATGAGGAAGAAGCTTTGCTTTAGTTGTAGAGATCCTTGGGTCCCATGCCACAGGTGCATGGGAAAGGGAGAGATTCATTATATTGAGGTAGTAGCAGACAGCGTGGATAGTGAGGAGGAGGAGCAGGACAGTGGATCCACTAGTTCATAGGAGGAATCAACACCAGCAGAGGAACAACTTCCTCGTAGACCATCGACACTGGTAGGAGCCCATCCTCCAGTAGTCCCACATTTTCCAGAGCAGGCTGACAGGAGGAACCCAACAAAGGGAGGAGTCATAGTGACCCTTTTTGGTGTTCCTAGATATGATACCCTCCGTATCAGAGCGATTATTAAGGGGAAACGGGAAATCACCCTGATAGATGGTGGGGCCACCCACAACTTCATCGACACTTCACTAGTATCGAGACAGGTACTTCAGACAGAGGAGTTTGAGGTGTTTAATGTTGCTGTAGCAGATGGCCACAAAGTGGAGTGTCTAAACAGAATTCCAAACTTAGAGATGAAGTTAGGAAACTACACAGTGAGAGACACATTTTATGTGGTTGACCTATCAGACATAGATGTGGTGTTAGGAGTTCAGTGGATGATTACATTGGGAAAAATCACTACCAACTACCAAACCTTGGAAATGGGATTCAAAGATCAAGATGGGAAGAAGGTTCTTCTAAGAGGTATGTCGATAGGAGTGCCTAGGACAGTTTCAACAAAGAGGATGGAAAGGATATTCAAAAATGGGGAGGTAGCATATGCCGCATAATGCTTGATCACTACTCTGAAGGATTCAAAAGATCGAGAACAATACCACACAAGTATCAAGAATTTATTGGGACGACATCAGCAGGTCTTTGAGGGAATCCCACTAGGGAGACCACCTGACAGGGGGTTTGAGCACACCATTGAGTTAGAGGAGGGGGCCAAACCTATGATCACCCCCCCCTATTGTCATCCTAAGAGGTTCAAGGATGAGATAGAGAAGGAAATCAAGGAATTGTTGGCGATGGGACACATCAGACCGACCAGCAGCTCATTTGCTTCTTCAACTGTCTTAGTTCTGAAGAAGGATGGAACCATGAGGATGTGCATTGATTAGCGATATTTGAACAAGAAAACCATAAAAAACCAGTACCCTATCCCACGCATTGACGAGTTGATGGATGAACTGCATGGGGCAGTTTTCTTCTCAAAAATTGATCTACGCTCTGGATATCACCAGATCAACATCCGAGAGCAGGACATAGAAAAGATGACATTTTGATGTCATTTTGGACACTTCGAGCTCCTGGTTATGCCATTTGTGCTAACCAATGCACCCGCTACATTCCAGTCTTGCATGAACCATATATTCAGAGATCAGTTAAGCAAATCATTCTTGGTTTTATTCGACGACATCTTGATCTATAGTCGGTAATGGCAAGATGATAAGAGGCACTTGGATGAGGTATTGAGCATCATGAAGGCACAGTCATTATATGCCAAAGATTCCAAGTGTGAGTTCGGTATGACAAAGATACTTTACTTAGGCCACATTATCAGTGCACAGGGGGTACAGGTGCACCGAGAGAAAATCAGGGCCATTCTGGATTGGTCAACGCCCAAGAACGTGACATAAATGAGGAGCTTCTTCGGGCTGTACAACTATTACAAGCGGTTCATCCAGGGTTTTTCTCAGCTTGGAGAACCACTGACATATATTACCAAGCATGGGGCCCTACTACTAGACTTCACCCTGCCATTTGTACTAGAGTGTGACGCATCTGGTGAAGGGATCGGTGTAGTTTTGATGCAGGGAGGACACCCCATTGTATTCGAGAGACAGAAGCTTAGTCGACCTGAGAGGTTGTACTCCATTTATGACAAGGAAATGTTGGCAATCATGCATGCCTTGACCAATTTCAGACAATATTTGGTGGGCAACAAATTTGTGGTCAAGACCGATCACAATAGTTTGAAGTATTTCCTTGAGCAGAAGGACCTCAGTGAGCACCAATAGAAATGGGTGACTAAGGTATAGGCATTCGACTTTGACATAGAGTATGTCAAGGGGAAGAAGAACATTGTGGCCGATGCACTATCGAGGAGACCTGTGACATGTTCTTTGATGGAGATTTCAGTAGATTGGAAATCACACTTGTTAGTGGAATATTCCAAGAACAAGTTCGCTTGTGAGGGGATGGATGGGCAGATACAGGATGATCAGTATAGGGTCATTGATGATGTCATATTTTACAATGATAGAGTCTACTTGGTGCAAAATTTAGGGCTTAAGAAGAAAATCCTCACCGCAGTTCACGATTCACCTCTAGTAGGCCATCATGGTTTTTTCAAAACCTACAAACAGATCAGAGAGAGGTTCTCATGGAAGGGCCTCAAACAAGACGTTATGAAACATGTCAATGAGTGTGTGACTTGTTAGTAGAACAAGTCAGAGCATTCTCTTCCAGCAGGGCTACTTCATCCACTTTCCCATTCCAAAGCAGAAATGGGAAAGTATATCTATGGACTTCATCAACAGTCTACCGAAGGTCTAGGGTAAGGACTGTATCTATGTAATGGTCGACAGATAAACCAAGTTTGTGTTAAATTTTTAATAATGTACCAAGGCAAGTGTTTCTCTTCCCTAGGCGCCCAAGGGGAGAAATTGCCGAAAATGAGTCTTAGTCAAATTAATTTGTGAGATGCAAATTAAAAGATAACTTTATGATTAAAGTGAGGGTGAGTGAAGAGACACCAAATCTCAGCCACCCATCTATTCTAATCTCAACTGTTAGATTAGAAAACTCCTCACCTTCCCTCATGAAGTTGATTAAGGCAAATGGGCGCATCCATTCTTGTGGGGAAGAAATATTGGTGAGAGGCCAAGAGGATTTTTGGTGAGATGCCAAGAGCAAGAGGAAGAAACAATAGTCTTGTTGAGAGAACAAGAGAGGAGCTGAAGAATTCTTGTTGAGAAAACAAGAGAGAGCAAGAGAGAGGTCGAGCTGAAGAAA
>ML778208.1:471835-484081 GCA_009831015.1 Picea engelmannii
TTGTAAAAGAATTTCTCAGAAGCTCATAAATAATACAAATCCCTCTCTAACTGGTTTTCCCCTTGTGGGTTTTTCCAGGGTCAAAGTTAGACCGAAAATATTTGTGTCTAATATTTTATGAGTTTTGCATATTGCTGATATTTAATTTTTGCATTGAAAACGATGTTCATAATCCTCATGTTTCAGTTGTGAAATTTATTTTCTGTTCAGAAATTTATTTTCTGTTAAGTTTTTTAGATGCTGAAACACCGTTGTAGCTTATGCTGAAACACCAAGCTGTAGCATAAGCTGAAACACAGTGCTGAGTATATGCTGAAACACTGCTGTAGCAGATGCTGAAACACTGCTGTAGTGGATGCTGAAAAACTGTTGTAGTAGATGTTGAAACATGGTTGTAGCAGATGCTGAAACACGGCTGTAGCATATGCTGAAACAATGCTGAAACTGGGTTTAGCATTTAAATTTGACTGAAAAATCAGCGAGACTGAAACTGGGTGGGATTTTGAAATATTAACAGTTTGCTCACTTCTACGCCATACCGACGGAGTACAACGTAGTTCAGGTAGCCGAGATTTTCTTCGGGGAGGTCTTCAGACTTCATGGGTTACCGAAGAACATCGTCAGTGGCAGGGACATTTGGTTCAAAGGGACATTTTGGAGAGAGTTGTTTCGGTTGGTGGGGACAGAGTTGACACCTAGCACCAACTATCACCCTCAGATAGATGGGCAGACCGAGATTTTCAACAAGTGGGTTGAAGGGTATTTGAGGAACTATGTAGGAGGACAATAGAGAATGTTAGTAAAGTGGTTACATTTAGGGGAACATTGCTACAACACCACCTTCCGCATGTCCATTAGTATGACACCCTTCCGAGCATTGTACAAATATGATGCTCCCACTTTGGTAGACTTGGTATTCAGGGAGAGCAGAGCTCCCAAGGCCAAGGATTGGATCATAGAGAGTCAGGAAATTCTCAAATTGTTGAAAGAGAACCTGCAGACGGTGCAAAACCAACAGAAGATAAGCGCGGATAGGCACAGGATAGAGCACAGCTTTGAGGTTGGAGATTTGGTTTTCTTGAGACTCCAACACTATAGACAATCATCTCTGAAGAAGAGTGGAGCCTAGAAGCTCAAGCCTAGATTTTATGGTCCTTATAGGATCATGTGCCGAGTAGGCGAGGTTGCTTACGAGCTAGAGCTTCCAAAGGGGAGCAAGATTCATAACGTGTTCCACGTGTGTTGCCTCAAAAAGACAGTGGGACAATTCATTAATACATCAGAGGAGCTTCCCCCATTGGATGAGGAGCGACAGTTGGAGTTAGTTCTGGAGGAGGTTTTGGAGTTATGGGAGATGAAACTAAGGAGCAGGGTCATCAGAGTGTGTTTGATCAGATGGAGAGGGCTTCCAGTAGAGGATGCTACTTGGGAGAGTGAGCAGGTGTTGCAACACCCTGGACTGGTATTGCTTGAGGACAAGCAATTTTGGGAAGGGAGGACTGTAATGTCCCTTTCCAAATAGGAGCTCCAGAAGAGGAGGCTTAATGGTCTAAACCACCCCGGTAGACTATAGCCAGGGCCAAAGAGGGGTAAACAGGGTTACTAGAGGTCACTCCAGTCACAGGTGTTATATTCGAAAAGTGACATTGAGCTAACAAGGGTTAAAAGCGCTTTTAAGTCATTATGAGCTAAAAATAGAAGTCAATAGTGAATTAGGGTTTCAACAGTTATTTAAGGTTTCAACATGATTTAGGGTTTTGGAAATCAACAAAGAATTAGGGTTTCAACATGATTCAGGGTTTTGGAAAGCTATAAAGGAAGGGTCAACGACCTAATTCATCATTATGCAGATTATGACTTGTCATTGAGGAGAAGAGGTGCATCTCAGGAGAAATAGTTCAGTGTATTCCAGGAGGAAGACACCAGTTGGCTAGTTTCAGTGTTGAAAGACACACCCTAGTCACCGGGAAGATCATCCAGGTCTTCCATCATTCTTCATTGATTCCACAGTGCTCCCATATTCCGGGTATTATCTTTTAGTTGCTTATTTGTATTATGACTAAGATCCTTTTGTCTTTTGATCTAGCCGAGTGTTGTTATTTTATTCAGTCACAGTTGCTTATTTGTATTTCAACTAAGATCCTTTGTCTATTGATCTAGTCGAGTATTGTCAGTTTATTCAGCCGCATTTGGCCATTTTGTAGTCCACAGAGATATCATAATACAAACCTTGCAATCCTTTGTCGCGTTTATTATTTGTATGATCATTTATATTCTGTAAACCTTTGATCTTAAACACACATTAGCAACGTTTCGTAGACTAGCCAATTCAAGAACATTAATTTCTGTGACCGAAATCTTTCTGGGCCTTTCCCAAAATCCTGACCATCTTCCATATGTCCACAACCCTATTCCAAAGGCGTGTCTCATTTCGCGACTTCGGGACTTCCGACACCAAGCGTTCCAACCCCTTTTCCTTGGGATTGTCGAAATGTCGAATCCCGATCTTCCGAAATGCCGAACTTCTTTGAAGTTCCTTCTCCATGGCACATCGCATTTCGAGATTTCGGGGTTTCTAACACCAAGCGCCTCGACTCCTTGTCCTCGGAACTTCCAGAAAGCCGAACCCCGAACTGCCAAAATGTATGACCTTAGTTCCACTACAACAATACGTCGCTTTTGGGATTTCAGGGTTTCCAACACCGAAGTACCCGGTTTCTTGTCCTCGGGATGGCCCAAAATTCAAATTTTGAAATGACGAAATGTGTGACCCTATTCTGTGACCATGCTACTCCCCCATTTGTTTTCGGGTTTTCGCATTTCGGGACTTCGCGATCCCGGCTGCAACAACTCCCTTCCCCTTCGAGCTCCCGGTATTCGAAATACTAAAATAACGATCCCCAAAATGTCGGTCTTCCGCTGCAAACTGGGATCAACGGCTCATAGCCTCTCTTGATCCGACGGCTTGTGTATTTTTGGGATTTCACGGGTCAAGAGTTCCGAACTCTTACCCTTTGCATTCCCGGTAGTCAAAATGTCGAAATCCTCCTTTCGGGAATTTCCCCGAAACATCGACTACTCACCACGTGTCCTCCGAGTGATGGACGGTCACGATCCTTTCGGGATTTTGTGGGTCAGGAGTCTCGACTGTTTCCCTTTGTATCTCCTGGTAGCCGAAATGCCGAAATAGGCCTTTCGTTTCCTCTTCACATACGAGGTTTAAACCCCATGCAACTTCTCCTGGATTCGATGGCAATTGGTCCATGCACCCAGATCTGACGACCCAGATCTCTTTCTCCTGCGCACTCTCCTCATGCTTGCCTAGTCGTAGATTCAACGGTCCAGATCTCCTTCTCCCTAGTTGATTTAACGACAGTTGTGCGCCCTCCTGAGCTTGCGCTTCTTCCTGAAGTTGGAAGACTTCAAACACTTCAACGGTCTCAGCCTTTGCTCCTACTGTGAAGCCTGTATTCTCGGCTCCCGCCTGCATTCTAAAGACATTGTCCCTCTTGAGCTTTGTCGACCTCAAAGAGTTTCTCAACCTTCTACTCCTTTCTTCTGTTTCTCTGTACGTAAAGGCACGGTTCCTCCTGAGCTTCGGGACTTAGAATAATTCCACCCTCGCACACTCCTTGTGCTACAGAGTATTTTTCTAAACTCAGATCCAAAGTATTTCTTGTAAAGAAATGCTTCATGCCCTCCTGGCGTTCTTCGTCTTGATGCACACCTTGGAGAGTCTTTCTCCACAAAGTGTTCAGCAGCTTTGTGAGTGTCTTCTCTTCGACAATTCCCTTTCCTCGGAACTCGAAATGGAGTTCTCTGGTGCACTCTTTGCACTCGCTCAATACCCTCCTAGTAGAATTTTACAGAACCTTCAGTAGTTTTGTTTCTTTTATGTGCCTTCCTTTGCACAGTTCCTCGTCCTCCAAGGTGTTCAGCAACCTTGAGGCTCCTCCTTGAATTTGTGAATCTTTCTAGTGTGCACTCCTTGCACGTTCTTTCTGACTCCGCAGAGCTCAGATGCGCACTCCTCGCGCTGGCTACAGAATTTCCAGTGTTCTGTTGTGCACTCCTTGCACGGCATAAAGAACCCAAACAAAAATCACAACTCAATCAGATAGACAATAAAATCTATCTATAACCTGTATTTACATTATACAGGTGACACTAAAATGCATAAACATACACAGACAATTCGTGGGTAGGAAAAACTGCTCTTTGTATTAATTTCCAAATGCCTATACAAATGTTTACAAAGGCTGGACTGTCACAAGTCTCAGCTCTCTCTCTAGACCTCTCTACCTAAGAACTCTCTTCCTAACTCTCTACTCAAATTTCTTTTTTAACAAAATGGGGTTTTCTCGAGCTTATCCTCAACCACCGTCTCTAAGCTATTGCTATCAACAAGCGGCTCCTACAACTACATTACATAAATGGATGTCCAGTCACAGATCTGGACTTAGCTGCAGGTAACCATTTAAGACAACCTCAACTACTTCTTGAACAACTACTTGGTCTGGCACCAAAAGCCTTACAACATTTATTGAAATTTCAAATTTCAAAATTGAGAGGGCTACGCCTCTCCCTTTCTCCATTAATGCGTGCTGAATGTGCTGATTGGCTGGCACGTTGCTGACGTGGAGTGATGCTCCTGCATCACTCTTTGAGAGAAGAGGATTCGATCTACCGCTAGAGGAAGGGAAGTCAGTGATGAAGAGCAGTCAAGTCAGTGATGAAGAGCAGTCACAGTGATGCCGGTGAACTGCTGAGTTGAAAAATTCGGTGGAATTTCGTGCAGTTGAATTATGCCATATGTAGGAATCTGTACTCAAGTATGCCATCTGCAGTCGAAGTATGCCATTGACGGTTTCACGCGCCGAGGAAAATACGCAGAGAGAGCCAAAATTGGTCGATTGTTTGTTAAATTTTGCAAGGCAGGTGTTATGGAGTCTACTGGAAGCCGCGATTTGGTAAACCTGGTAAAGACTCAAATTTCTATTTATTTATGCTTTTAAAACTTCTGTGAAAAATGGTTGCGCGTCGATCATTGTAAGTCCTCGGACATATATTAAAAAGGATTGGAAATCATTATAAGGAAGTACGACTATTCTACTGTATAGCCAATTCTATTTGGAGAAAACTTGCGCCAACATAAATTTATTTTAGAGGAGCACTTATGTGTTTTTGTTTAAATATCGGCACAATCCGCGAGGAAGCCAAGAAAGAATTTTTTTATTTTAAATTTTATCAAGATGTAAAAATAAAGTGCTATCTATTATTTAATTTTTATTTCTTTTATTATTTAAATTTTTTTATCATTTCAAAGGAGTTGTTACTATGTGATCATGAAGTCCTGGCCATGATAAGCATAACTATTTCTTATTTCTAGCCGTTTGAGGTGCTGGTTAATGGAGGAATGTGGTATTAAGTCCACTTTGGTAGAGGAATGTAGTATTAAGTCCATTTTGATAAACGAATGTATTACATCCTTAACTAGTTTGTTAATTAGTTTACTGTTATAGGAGTTAGCAACTCCGTAACATCCTGTAAGCATATTGTGTAATTGTACATGTTCATATTAATAGAATAAACATCAACAATGTAATTTGTTGCATCACTTCCGCTGCTTAATCTTTAGTGAAAGCTTCAAAAATGGCCTTTCAATGGCTTCGGAAGCATGTGCTTGAAATCGTCTGAGAATTGTGCATGGCTCCTACATGGAAGGCTGCTGTGGCAAGCGTGGAAATGGCAAAAGCCAACTTGGTTTAGTTTGTAGCTCCCTAGACAGATAGGAGTCGAATTAGGAATGTTCAATAGAATCATTGCATCCATTCTCTTCTCTAGCCTCGTCACACGCCACTTCTTTACTGGGTTTCACCGTTAGATATAATGGCCGAGAGAATTTGTGAATGTTGTGGGTACTCCCAATGGGCTTCATTGCCCCCTTTGAAGATCGTGAGCAGGCTGCCTGGAAGAATTAACCGATAGTTTTCTAATGATTTCCAGCTTTTCTGGTCTAATTCATCTTCAATCGGTCTCATTTTGGGCATGTCGATGGCAAATTTCAACATGTAATGTCATTTCAAAAAATTAAAAAAGGCAATACATTGTATATCACAAATGTATATCTACTTGTATGTTTGTGTTTTAGAATGAAATGTCAAGCTAATAGATCCTAAACATTAGTGCACCCGAAAGTGATAAATCTTGCTCATCTGTTGGTCTTCATGAACGTATATTTCCAGAAAGCCGTCTAAACCCTCGATTTTGTAAATATCATCAAAACCTTTGATTTTGAGAATTTCAACTTGTACTCACATCTCGAAAAAATCAATAAGAAATTCGTTTGTATATGGCAAGTATATACCGACTAATATGCTTCAAGTGTTGTAGAGTGAATATTAAGTTAATAGACCGTAAACATTATAACCCCAATGATAAATTTTCTGAATCGCTACAAATTAGTCTAAGCTTTATAAGGATTATAGATATTAAATTATTAATTTTTTCATCTCGAAAATTAGAATATGAATGTACACATACAATGTGCATTATTGTGAAATAGAATGTGAAAGGCATTAACATATTATTATAATTCTACGCTGCAGGGCCTTCTTTTTCTGTGAAGGTTTGCAATGAACTTGCCGATAATAACCGTCCATCGATCGCCATTCTATTTCCGTTGTTAGATGAAGCAGCAATCCACTCCATTTGTCAAACAAACGCCACGAATTAGAAGGTGGATGTGCGAGTGGCATTGTTTTGAGATGAGCTGCTCAATGTTGGCTGTATTTCCTGTTGAGTTTAAAGCACTGAAAATGTCTTCAGATTCCTGTGCTTCAATAGCAAGTCTTCCTCTCCCTGATAATGTATAACCCATAGCTAACGCCTTCATCATCAACTTGGGAGGTCAGCCGCAGGTTAGAAAATGCAACACAGATTCCGTTAAATACTGATTTTTCTTCTTGTAATACTTCGAGATGGGATTAATGCTAATATTTGAATCTAAATAGGTTGCGAGCGACCAGAGATTAAGGAGTCTTGAACATCTAGCAGTAACCAACGGGTGGTCAATCGCTACATTCTATGGCCCAACCTGAGTGGTTGATAGACAACATCCAGCCATGTAATCTGAATAAGTGCTATTTTGTCTGCTATCTATGTAAACTAAGATATGTCTTTATTCTGAACTACAGAATAAAACTCTGTACTGCAAAGAAAAATATGAGAAGATAATTATTGAAGGACGAACAATAATTAATATTGCCACGTTGTAAATTAAGATTAATATTTTGATTATCGCACCTGTTAACTTTTGAAAGACACGCAACTTATTTTTTTGCAAGTCAAGAACTCTTTCTACAAATTAATTGGGGAATTGATTGTTTTATCTTTCTCTTTTTTAAGTTAAAATAAGTTGACATAAATTTTGTCATTTAAATAATTGTATTGTTAGGTATAAGTAGTTGCATCTACAACTTAATATAATATAATAGAAATGTTATTATATACTTAGTTAATTTTTACTTTGGGAAAACTCCATTACTTATAGTAATTAATAATACTATATAATATTATGTATTAGTGTAACATAAATTTATATTATTTAAATATAAATGTCAATTAGGTTTAGTTACAGTGGTTGACTGTAATAATTGTTATCCTCTTAACCAAATTACATGTTTTCACTAACTTTATCGACTAAGAAAAAAACGCACAGGTACATACAACCATGTTAGGCACTAACTGTACAGAATAGTACATAAAAAGAAGAATTGCTAAGCAGTGCATGTTTTGTCTTTCTTCATATGGGGATGGTCGTAAAAGTTGAAGAAGCAATGGAATAGGAAAGAAAGAAACACATATTCCTCCTACGCTCTACCCTTAGTGATTCGCTGAAGGCTTTCCATCAAACTGTATATTCAAATTCTAAACCAAAATCTTCTACGAAGAAAGTCTAGTATAAGACGAATAAATTGCAAGCCAAAATCTTCTAGCAGGTAAGATTAATATTAGAGGAATTTAGATGATGTCCCCACATATATGGTCGAAGCATACCTGGCCGAGCCCATTGCCATGATGGTTAGTAAATCAACCCCACTTTCGCACCATGCCAAATCGCCATTTCTTCAACATTGGCGCTCGAGTCTATTTAGAAATATTTCTTGCTTATTTATGGTGTTCCGCTCTGGTCAGGTCCTACCGGCCTGCCAGTTTTCACTGTAACCCGGTTCTACTACCCTAGATAACTCAAAGTTAGGTCGCGTTCGGAGATTGCCTTTATAAACTACTTAGGCCTTGTCCAGTACATTCATGTAGTGTAAGGCATACAAACTGTGGATTAAGGCATACATTCATGCTCTAAATAAGCGTAAATACGAATCTCCTGGCAGTGCTGACTACCCAAGATTATGGGAAATCCATTGAGTTCGGGAAGAACACTATGGAACAAGTGTTGGCAATCGATTCTATGAATTTTGCTGTTTAATAAATTATATGATGGCAGTGCTGACTACCCAAGATTATGGGAAATTCATTGAGTTCGGGAAGAACACTATGGAACACGTGTTGGCAATCGATTCTAAGAAGTTTGCTGTTTAATAAATTCTATGACGTCTATGTCAGAAGCCCATGTGCATTTTGATTATTGCCATTACCCGGTGCTCGTTGCGAGTCAGGGGAGGCAATCGATTCGAATAACTTGTCGACTGGTCCAACTTCAATACTCATGGCATCTCTCTCCATGCTTTGTTTTCCGTTGCTTACATGATTAAACAGTTCGACGGCAAACTCATCCTCTGGAAATAAGGGTAAAACGAAGCTCCTGACAGTGATGACCACATAAATCCCTGGAAATTGCGAACCTGATTGAACACGTGTTGGCGATCGACTGCATAGATTTTGCTGTTTACTAAATTATATTAATTCTTTTTCCCACCATGTTTTGTTTTCCATTGCTCACACGATTAGCCAGTTCGACTACAAACTCATCCTCTCGAAATAAGGGTAAAACGAAGCTCCTGCCAGTGCTGATTGCTGATCACACAAGATTATGGGTAAATCCCTCGAGCTTGCGAAGAACCCGATGTAAAACTTTTTGTCAATCGACTGTATAACTTGTTGTTTAATAAATTATATGACATCTATATCAGAAGACCATGTGCATTATGATTATTACGGCCATCAGCTGGTGCATTTTTCGAGTGGGGGGACACAACATACTAACCTGCAACTTGCCCTCGACGGGCATACAACATCTAAATTCATTGTAGAATTCCCGTACAATTGCTACCCGACAGAGAGAGCAATGTGAGAATATGTCCACCGAAGTGATTGTATTCTACTCAACAACTCCCTGTGCACATCACTAATCGTGATAGGTAACAATTGTTGTTTCTAATTGTCTTATATAAAGAGAAGAAAATAGGGCTGTAAAATAGTCTTCATCTCTTTATTCTTTTAAAAAATAAATTTTGTTAAATGAACTGATCATTAACGTCTAATATATTTACACATAATTTCTATCTATGTACAAAGATTATATATTTATACATTCAAATTAAATATTTATAATGTATTATATTACAAAATTGTTAATTACGATCATAATTTCTATCTATATATAAAGATTAAATATTTATATACAACATATTTATACATTCAAATTAAATATTTATAATGTATTATATTAAAAAAATGTTAATTACGATGTATAATTGTATATTTGTACATTTTCATGTGACCCAATAGTAAATAAACATTACCATTTAGGAAAACGGCCAATAATGAAATTTCAAGCAATCCCTTTATAGTATACTTATTTTTATTTAGAAAGACATCCTTAGACATGAACAAATTGTGATATAAGAAAACCAATTGCACATCCAAGAATGAATAAACTCTAGGTCTTTGGTAGCTTTGGGCTAGGATGGAATTAAGGCACTATTTGCATATGCAACAAATCCCCTTACATTAATCTTCTCCCATATTTCTAGCTTTAGATATTTTAGCATATAATGATTTCAAACACATTTGTTAAAGCATGAGAAATTCATTCATAAATTTTATATCAAAAATTATAATTATATCACTGTAAAATAAAAAATAAAATAATTAATTTTATAAAGATGTCATCTCTAATGAAGGATCATTATATTCATATTTTTATAATTCCTTAACAATGTTGTATTTTGTTTTGTCTAAATCTACAAGAGAAGTAGAATGTCCATCCAACTTATATAGTGACCACCTGCAAGTGAATATGTACTTTCTATTGATATTGTATTGTATCAAAAACTTCACATTTGATGACCAAGTTTAGACTATGTTGGGAAAACCATAATCTCACAAAAATTTCATTTTCTTCAACTCCAATAGTGATATTGAGCTCTTGCTCTAAAATGGATGACAATGACTCCTTTCCCTATGAACATATATTTGATTATCTTCACTTCAATCAGAGAAAGGTTGCATGCATCCCCTCCTACTATCCCATTTCCTACTATCCTACCATCATTTGTGTGTATCTTTAAAACACATACTACTAATCCTAACCCTCTAATCTTCAATCATTTTCCTTTAATGCAATGTTTTCTTTCAACATTTGTTTCCTTCATATCTCTTAGCTAATATTGTTTCTCATATTATTTGAATTGAGATAATTAAATACAAATGTGTATATCCACACACTCCCTAGTTCCACTTCCCATGCCCAAAATATTAAAGGAACCCTCTAGCTCAATCAAAACTTTGGCATCAATTAAATTATAAATTATTACTAATATATCAAGGAATTTTGATTCTACAATCCATAAAAAAAAAATTAAAAAATGAGTGTTTATATATACCCTATAATGATTCACGATTTTATACACCTTTACCACTCCACATGCATATTTTATTTCTTGAATGTCAAGAAGAAATCATCATTTAGGAAGGATTCATAACAACTTCCATTGTTTATCTTAGATTGTCCTATGTATATAATTATCTATAATGTTGAAAACGATTTAGTTAATGAATGAAAAACTACCAATTTTTTTAATCAACTTATCAGTTAGGAGATAATCATATTTATAAAATAGTTGTATGATAAATTAATCATGTTGAAAAATATCATTATAATACCAAACCCAAATGTTCATTATGATGGCCTCAACCAATGAAAAAACTCATTGGGTGGGTGGAAGCTAATGATGATATCTCATGACGAGTTAGTGGCAATGCAAATGTGGAAAAACAATAATATGTTAACTTGGAGAGATTATTCAAGGTACTTTTACAATGAATTTGAATATTGTGTAAAAATATGAAATGTAGGAAACTAAATTAGCTTTCCAAATATATAACCTTTACTTATATAATTTGTGACTAAATATGTGAAATTTGAGTTTTTGTAACAATGGTATGCTATTTTCAAGAAAAATACAATGTATTTGTTTCTATTAGTGAAAGTGTTGACTCTTGAGTACCTTAATGATGTAATTTACTTAAAAAAATAGAATTGTAGAGACCCCATTGTTGGAGAGAGAGAGAGAGAGAGAGAGAGAGAGAGAGATGTAAACTGAGAGAGAGAAGGGAGAGAGTGGGGGAGAGGGAGGGAGGGAAAGAGGGAGACATGGATACAAGGAGGGAAGGGATGTAGAGAGGGTTAGAGAGTAAGGGAGGGAAAATGGGTAGATATTTACAGAGAGAGAGAGAGAGAGAGAGAGAGAGAGAGAGAGAGAGTTCAATGATGGGGGGTGATGGAAGGAGGGAGAGACGAGGAGGGAGTGGTGGATAGATAAGGGAGTGGTGGATAGACAAAGGGAAATATTGAGAGAGGTAGAGAGGGGAAGAGGGGATAGAGAGAGAGGGATATGGGAAGGAAAAAGTGAGTGAGAAAGTGAGAGAGACAAAGAGAGAGGTTGAAGAGAGATGGGAAGATAGAGGGAGGGATATATAGAGGGGTAGAGTGAGACAAGGGAAGAGTTCAAGTGAGTGAGTGAGTGAGATATAAAGAGGTTGTGAGGGACATATAAAGAGAGAATAAGGGGGATACAGAGTTAAATGTAGGAGAGAGAGGGGGGCATGGAGGGACAGAGGTGGGAGGGAGAGAGAGAGATCATGAGAGAAGTGGATAGTGATATGGAGAGAGAGGAGGATGGATTAAAGAGAGAGTGATGGATAGAGAGGTAAATGGAGAAGGAGGGAGTAGGGGATAAAGAGAGAGAGAGGGAAACAATGAGAGAGACAGATAGGGGGAAA
>ML778208.1:490937-515262 GCA_009831015.1 Picea engelmannii
TAATTACTTATTATCCAAGTGACACATCCTTTCATGGATTTTCATGGATGGTCACCATATGTTATATATATATGAAACTCTCATCAATGTAATAACATCAATTTAATATAAGAATTTTCTATTGTACTCGTGTCTCTGTGCATGGTTATTCTTCTTGTGATCTTGGTTATTACTGCTGCTATTGTTCATGGTTTATGCTTCATTTCAAGTAAATTTATAAAGTAACTGAATGTAATTGAACAACATTAAAATCCAACATGGTATCAGAGAAGCGTTCTTGAAAGAATACTATTTCACATGAATTGACCTTCTACAATAACTTGCCATACCTTTCCTGCAATTCATTGTTTTGTTGCAACTGCAACTGAGGTTAAAATTTCTGCACTCTTCCAACAACCATGGTGAACCGTATTTTGGTGGAAGATAGGCTTGATGGAACAACCAACTTTAGTTCTTGGAAATCTAGATTGCTCATCACTCTAGAAGAGAGTGAACTAATGAAGTGCGTTGAAGAAGTTGTACCAGAATCAACAGATGATGCAGAAAAATCACAATGGAGGAAGAATGATGCAAAAGCCAGAAAAATCATCATTTATTCCATGAGAGAACATTTAATCCCTCACATCTCCAACTTGAATACAACTAAGAAGATGTACGATGCCTTGAATAAGTTGTTTGAGAGTAACAACACCAACAGAGCACTTGTCTTGAGACACCAGCTTCAAAATCTTAAGATGACGAAGTCTGATACAATTCCCACCTTCTTTATGAAGATTTCAGAGACCAGAGATCGGTTGGGTGCTATTTGTGAAATCATATCTAATGGAGAACTTGTCATGATTACCCTTTATGGTCTTGCAAGCCACTGGGAGCCATTCATTCAAAGTATCAATGGGTGATCCAAATTGCCCAAGTTTCATCATTTATGGGTAAACTATACTAAAGAGGAGAGCAGACTTGCAGCTAGAGGCATGCAATGCTCCCATCATGATGAAAATCAATCCCTTGCCACTCATGCAATGAAAATCAAAGGAAAAAGAAGAGGTTTCGGCAAAACCTTTAAAGGAAGGAAGTCAACACCAACTTTTGAGCACAAAAAGAAGGACATGTCAAAGGTTCAGTGCTTCAGATGTGACAAGTATGGCCACTATGCGAAAAATTGTCATACATGGAAGAAAGGAAAACAACATGCTTCCACTGCTAATGTTGATTTAGAACCACCTCAGAGGAAGTCAAGGAATGCAAGAATGAACGATGAAGAGTTATTCTTCATTTCATCCCTCTCAAGTATGGTTCCTACTAGTAATGATGTTTGGTTGATTGACAGTGGTGCTTCTAGACATATGAGTGGATATAGAGAGCACCTTACAGATCTAGTAGAGAAAGAATCTTGTTTGCATGTTGTAATTGGTGATGATGTGAGATATACTGTGAAGGGAGTTGGATCCACCTCCTTACAATTGGATTCTGGCACCCCACTCCATTTGAGCGATGTATTATTTGTACCTGGGATGAGAAGGAACCTTTTCTTTATTTCATCCTTAGAGAACAAAGGTTACAAGGTTGATTTCTCTCATGGAAAAGTTCTTGCATGGAACAAGAACTCTAGTATGGATTCTTCCTGGGTGATTGGTGTTCAAGAGGAAAGATTGTATAGATTGACTCTTCGACCAGTTCAGGCCCTAATACATGATTCTATTAGTTTGAGTGAACTAGGCATAGAAGACTTGCTCATTTACATTATAGAGATCTTCCCACTGTGGGGAAGATGGTGACAGGCCTTCCAAAGATCCATGTTGAACACAATAACATTTGCAGAGGTTGTGCTCTTGGAAAGAATTCCAAGAGGTCCTTTCCGAGCAGTGACAATAGATCCAAGGGGATCTTAGACTTGGTTCATATAGATTTATGTGGACCCATGACAGTTGCTTCCTTAAGGGGATACCTATAGTATGTAATCTTCATTGATGACCACTCTCGTAAGACTTGGATTTACTTATTGAAGACCAAGGCTGGATTCCTTGCTATATTTCAAGAGTACAAAAACCAAGTCGAAAACCTGACCAGAGGGATCAAGAGGGAGTACACTATTCCTTACAAACCTCAACAAAATGGGGTTGTAGAGAGAAAGAACGGATCTATTATCGAGGCAGTCAAGGAAATGATTCATGACCAACATTTACCTATGTTTTTGTGGGCAGAAGCATCCATGATTGTAGTGTATGTTCAGAATAGAAGTCCTCATAAGACTGTAAGGAACATGACTCCTGAGGGGGCCTTCACCGGAGTGAAGCCTGAGGTTGGACACTTCAGGATATTTGGGTGTCCAATATACATTCATATACCTAAAGATAAAAGGACCAAGCTAGACCCTTCAGGAAGAAAGGGTACATTTGTGGGGTATAGTGAGTCTTGGAAGGCATACCAGATCTACATCCTTGGTCAGAGACAAATTGAGGTGAGTAGAGATGTTATATTTGAAGAGGAGGTAGCCTTAATGAGATGTAGAGGATATCACATGGATATTGATAGTGAGAAAGAAAAAGAGATGGTTCATTCTCCCCCTCACCCTCTAATAGTTCAGAGGGGGACAGTTGAGCCTATTGATCCCATTCATCCTGTACCTCCAGTTGATGTTCCGAGAGATATTGTAGTATGTAAGAAGAGACCTACATGGGTAGGAGGTAGAAGGACATGCAACTCCTCATGGTACCTTCCGAGAGAGCAAGAGACCTTAGAGATATCCGTGCTATATTGCAACTATGAGCCACATCATTGATTCTGACCCTTCATGTTATGAGGAGGCATCTAGTCAACCAGTATGGAGAGATTCCATGATGGAGGAGTATCAGTCCATCATGAAGAATGATGTATGGGATATTGTTCCGAGACCTGAAAGGAAGTCTGTAGTGACTTCCAAATGGATCTGTAAGATCAAAGATACAGCTGACGAAAGCATCGAGAAGCACAAAGAAAGATTTGTTGCTAGAGAATTCTCTCAGGTGGAGGGAATAGATTATGAGGATACATTTTCTCCTGTTGCTTGATACACTTCTATCCAGACGATTATTGCCCTCGCAGCATCCATGGGTTGGAAACTACATCAGATGGATGTGAAGACAACCTTTCTCAATGGAGATATTGAGGAAGAAATATATATCGATCAACCAGATGGTTTCGTCATACATGAGAAGGAGTCTCATGTGTGTAGGTTGAAGAAGGCTCTGTATGGACTCAAGCAGGAACCTCGAGCTTGGTATGCGAGGATTGATGGACACATGATGAGTTTGGGCTTCAACAAAAGTGTTGATGACCCCAACCTATACTATAAGACTGTTAACAGTGAGGCCTTGATTTTGGTCCTCTACGTTGATGATTTATTCCTAACCGGTACATAGAGCCTTATTATTGAATGCAAGTATGTGTTGGACTCTGAGTTCAAGATGAAGGACCTTGGTATGATGCACTACTTCTTGGGACTAGAGTTGTGGCAAAGAACTGATGAAATATTCCTAAGTCAGGGGAAGTACACAGTTGAGATATTGAAAAAGTTTGGGATGCTAAACTGTAAACCCATGGCTACACCAATGGTGATGAATCTGAAGAAACTATGTGTGTCTTCTTCTGATTCCGATGAGATTGATCCGACCCTGTACAAACAACTGATTGGATCATTGATGTATCTGGTTAACACCATACCAGATATTTGCTATGGAGTGAGTGCACTTAGCCAATTTATGAGCCAACCGAGACAAACACAATGGATTTATGTGAAGCATGTGTTGAGATACCTGCGAGGAACAATTGGACATCGTTTGAGATATACTTCTAGTATTGACATGAGATTGCAGGGATATGCTGACTCTGATTGGGCAGGGAGCACAGTAGACAGGAAGAGCACCTCTGGGTGTTGCTTCACTTTTGGATCTGCCATGGTTTCCTGGTGTAGAAGAAAACAAACTTATGTGGCCTTGAGTACTACGGAAGTATAGTACATTGCATTAAGTGTGTCATTTCGTGAAGCAGTGTGGCTTCGCAATATCCTTGCAGATTTATTTGGACATGTGCTAGATTCCACCGTTATTCATTGTGATAACCAGAGTTGTGTGAAGCTCTCAGAGAATCTAATGTTTCATGACAAATCGAAAGACATTGAGATCAAGTACCATTACATCCGAGACATGGTGCAGAGGAAGGCCGTATTGGTGCAATACCTTCCTACAAATGAGTAGGTTGTTGATGTTCTTACCAAACCCGTTACCAAGATGAAGTTTGAGTACTTCCATGACAAACTTGGTGTGGAAGAGAATGTCTCCCTCACTGAAAGGGAGTGTTGATGTTTGCAGCTTCCTGAAACATTCTCTAGATTGTACTCCTATATGACCGAAGTGAATTGATCTGTGATGACACTTATCTGAGATGGGATAAGTGGGTTTGGGCTTATAGCCCAATGTCCCATGTGGAGAGCACATGAGGACGTGTCAAGGGAATTGACCCTTGACGTCACATACTATGGGAGTTGACCCTAGTGTTTCTAGAGGGTGTAGCCTCTAGAAGTCCACATGGGAGTGCCATGTGTGAAAAACATTCTCTGGATCGTACTCCTATATGAATTGAGTTGAGTTGATCTGTGAGGACACTTAGTCGAGAAGGGATAAGGGAATATGGGCTTATAACCCAACATCCCATGTGGAGAGAACATGAGGACATGTCAAGGGAGTTGACCCTTGACATCATACATTATGGGAGTTGACCATAGTGTTTCTAGAGGGTGTAGCCTCTAGAAGTCCACATGGAAGTGCCGTGTGTGGCAAACCTTTTTCTACTATGGTGGTTGTGTACTATTGGAAAAGACCGTGTGTCTCTGGATAGTAGTTGTGTACTACTTTGGAAAGATACTTCCCTAGCTAAGAGGGAGTGTTGATGTTTCAGCATCGAGCATAACTTCTCCTACATTGGGTTGCAGACCAAGGGAGATAGGATACATTTATCATAAATGTGCACTTGTGATAAATGGGCCCGGACGTAGTCCTTCCTTGATCATGACAAGGAATAATATGGACTCAAGGTGCTTGAGGTGTTTTACAAGTGTCAGTTAGCATTATGCTAACATTCACTCATGGGGGTGTACCTATGGTGAACAACCTTGGTTGAGAATGTCTCCCTCGTTGAGAGGGAGTGTTGATGTTTGGACACCATCGATAATAAATTCTTCCATATCTATATATATATATGACATAATATTTATAATACAACATATAAATATACTTAGTAAATAAATAGTTACTTATTATCTAAGTGACATCCTTTCATGGATTAACATGGATGGTCACCATATGTTCTATATATATGAAACTCTCATCATTGTAATAACATCAATTTAATATAATCATTTTCTATTGTATTCATGTCTCTGTGCATGGTTATTCTTCTTGTGATCTTGATTATTACTGCTGCTATTGTTCATGGTTTATTCTTCAGTTCAAGTAAATTTATAAAGTAACTGAATGTAATTGAACAACATTAAAATCCAACAGAAACTACTAATAAAGGTGGTAAAACCCCTGATAATATCCAAACCAATAAAATAAATCTATGAAAAGAATTAAAGAAACACTATAGTAGGTTTTGTTAAAATAAATCCTATATTCTTCAATACTTATCATGCATGGAATAAATAAGTGTAAATATGATGACCAAACCCTTCACATATTGATATGTGTATAAATTTTGATGACATCTTCACAAATCCACTTTTAGGAAGAAAAACAAATCCTTCATGGCCAATACAACCATAAAAAAAAGAGAGTGAAAAACAATGTATGATACCAGGTTACACCCCTTTTGAACTATTAAAAAACAAATTATTTAAAAACTTCCTTATAGTAGAAGAAACTTTGATCGCTTACCTTACACTTCCAAAACCTTTTACTATGATCAAAGGCTAGCCCCTAAGGACACTTTTTTCGTTTGGATGGAAGTGGATTTATAAACCACAGAGGGAAACATGAATTTACACTGCTTCGACGCATGGATTTTTGAAACCACCAGGTTTCAACTTTTTGCAAATTCACTCTGGAGTTAAATTTCATGCAATTCCTTTATGTGAATTTGATATCCATCATTCATTTCATTCAGAATGTGATCTGACGATCCTCATGCTTTCAAATTTTTGATCGAATGGTCTAAACTTATTCTCCCATAGATTGATGACTACCATAGATGTTCTTCCATTCTAGACAAATTCGATCATTCCTATCACACTCTAGCACATGATCATTTACACTTTGTATGGATCATTGATCATGAAATTGATCAATGATCATCTGATTGATTTTCCTCTAATCTCAATCGAACCCACCTGCAATTCAACCACAATTGAAATCTTCTCCTACTGGGGTCTACAATTTCACCTGCAACATAATATATGCATAAATATAGAAATACAAAGAACCACTAAGGTAAGTAAGTGGAATTAACATATAATACAATTGTATGTAAGTCAAGAGGTAAGTGATGTAAAATTGTCACTGGTAGTGGTAGCACAGACAATTTGGTTTCCACGAAGATGGTAGAGAAATTGGGATTGCATAGGGTAGTACATCCCACTCCCTACATAGTGTCTTGGTTGCAGAAGGGACATCAAATTTTGGTGAATGAATAGTGTAAAGTGGAATTCCAGTTTGGTAGCTACAAGTATGAGGCATTATGTGATATAATTCCCATGTAAGTATGCCATATTTTGTTGGGAAGGTCGTTGTAGTATGACAGGAAATACATCCATGATGGTAGAAGGAAAATTTACTCTCTCGAAAAGAATGGTAATATGCATGTGTTGTTACTTTTGAAGGATGAGACAACCAAGGAAGAAATTGTTCCAAGTGTATTGTTGATAAGTGGGAAGGACGAGATGCAAGAAGTCAAAAAAGAAGAAGGGATGCATTTTTCCCTAATTGGTGAGGAAAAGGTAATACTCACTAATAAAAATATGGATGATTTACCTACAAAAGTTAAAGTTATGCTTGATGAGTTTGTTAATATTATAGTAGATGGCTTACCAAATACTTTTCCCCCTATGAGAAGTATTATCCATAACATTGATTTAATCCTTGGAGCAATTTTTCCTAATAAAGCACCCTATAGAATGACCCCATAGGAGAATGAAGAGATTAAAAGAAAAGTACAAGAGTTGTTAGATAAAGGATTGGTGAAGGAGAGTTTGAGTCCATGTGTTGTACCAAAAGTACTCTTTCCAAAGAAGGATGGATGATGGCACATGTGCACTGACTCCAAAGCAATCAAAAAAATTACCATAAGGTACATATTTCCATTGTCTCACATAGATGATTTGATGGATTGTTTGAGTGGATATCAAATATTTATTTGAAGAGTGGATATCACCAAATTAGAATCAGAGAAGGGGATGAATGGAAAGTTGATTTAAAATCTAATAATTGACTGTATGAATATTTGGTGATTCCTTTTGAGCTAAAAAATGATCTGAGTTCATTTATGAGGTTAATGAATGACGTATTAAATGAATTTATTGGAAATTTTGTGATAGTCTGTCTAGATTACATCCTGATCTTAAACAAAAGAGGAACATTTAAGGCATCTCAAGATGGTTTTGATTACCCTATAGAAGGAAAAACAACTGATAAATTTGAAGAAATGTATTTTTATGAAGAGGGAGTTGATATATTTCAGGTTTGTACTATCTGAAGAATTTTTGAAGATGAACCTAGAAAAGGTTCAAGCAATTGTGAATTGGCCAACCCCAAGAAATAAATTTGAGGTAAGAAGTTTCCATGGACTTGAAAGTTTTTATAGAAACTTCATTACAATTTACACTCAGATATGTGCACCTATTGTAGAAATTATCAAAGAAGGAAAACAACCATTCAAGTGGATTGAAGCAACTAATAGAAATTTTAAACTATCGAAGAAAAAGATCACTGAAAAGTTTGTGTTAGCTTTGCCAAGATTTGATAAATTCTTTCAAATTGAAACTTATGCTAGTGGGAGTTGTCTTTAGTCGGGAGGAAAGAACAATTCCATTTTTTAGTGAGAGATTAAATGACGCAAAACAAAAATATTCCTCTTATGACAAGGAATTTGTGCAATCATTCAAGAACTTAAAAAGTGGATGCATTACCTCACGTCCAAGGAATTTGTTTTGTATAGTGACAATCATGAATTACAATTTATAAGTAGTCAACCAAAATTAAATCAAATACATTCCAAGTGGGTTGAATTTCTGCATAATTTTAACTTTGTGATTGAACACACAAGTAGTAAGAATAATAAGGTTGCCGATGCTTTGAGTAGAATTAATTCAATTTTGCAAGAATTTCAAGTTAGCACTTTAGGATTTGATGGTTTAAAAGAAATGTATTAGGATGATGTAGATTTCAAGGATGCTTATGCAGCTTGTGAAAACTCCATTGAAAGTAACATAAGTCAATGGTTGGACTATATTATACAGGAAGGATTGTTATTTAATAACAATAAATTGTGCATACCAAGGTGTTCAATGAGGGATAATTTGATTAAAGAAAAACACAGTGCGGGACTGTTAGGAAATTTTGGACAAGATAGAACCTTTTCTTCGGTAAATGCTTTTTATCATTGGCCACGTATGCAAAATCAAGTGAAAAAGTTTGTGGAGAAGTCAAAAATTTGTCAGCATGCTAGAGGGAGAAGTTATAATAAAGGGTTGTATCAGCCACTACCCATTCCAAGTAGGACATGGGATGCATTGAGTATGGATTTTGTGTTGGGATTGCCATGAACAAAAAGAGATAATGATTCAATCTATGTTATGTTAGATAGATTTTAAAAATGTCTCATTTCATTGTTTTTACCAAGACTAGTGATGCGACAAATGTTGCAAGTTTGTTCCTTAAAGAGGTTGTAAGGTTGCATGGTTTACTCAAAACTATAGTTTCTCATAGAGACACTAAATTTGTGGGACGCTTTTGGAGAACCTTATGGAAAAATCTTGGGACTAAACTCATTTTAGCACATCCTATCATCCACAGACTAATGGATAGACTAAGGTAGTAAATAGAAATATGGGAAATATTTTGAGAAGCCTTGTGAATGAGAACCCTAGGAAGTGGGATCGGATGCTTGCTCAAGATGAGTTTGTGTATAATGACTCACCAAATAGAATCACATGGATGATTCCATTCCAAATTTTGTATGGAATGTATTCTAGGGGAGTGTATGCCTTAAGGAATTTGGGAGAACACGAATTAAGAAGTATCGAGGTGAGGATTTTGCATTGGGTATACAAGAGTTGCATGAAAGGGTCAAATAGAAATTGCAAGAGAGAGGATACAAGTTTAAGCAGAGAGAAGACATGAAGAGAAGACCAGTGGATTTTGAGGTTGGTGACTTGGTCATGGTATATTTGAGGAAAGAGAGGTTTCATGTAGGGACTTATAACAAATTAAATATTAAAAAGAGTGGACCATGTAAAGCTTTATGAAAAAGTTCTTCTAATGCCTATGAAATAAAACTTCCAAGTGGTGTTGGAATTTATCCAATCTTTAATGTTGCAGATTTGTACCCCTTCAAGGATATAGAATATGTTTCAATAGATAAACCTATAAGTGATGGAGATTAGACCATAGGATGGAAATAAAAACTACCCAGAGCAGTGCAAAAGGAGATCGAGATAATAGTGGATATGAAACTACTGAAGAAAACTAGAGACAAAGAATATTTGTAGTACTTGGTCAAATGGAAACATCGAACAGTAGAGGATGCTACTTGGATGACAACAGTTGAAATTTTCAAGTACGATGCATACCCTGAAGACCTGATGAATAATTATTTTATTCCCTGGGAGTTTGATGCAAGAGCATCTAACAACAAGTTCTAGAATTGATCTCAAGGATCAAAGCTATTTACCAAGGGAGTTTGTTCCCTAATTTATTTTATGATATCTATAATAATTATGAAATGTCTCTAGAAGAAATTTGTGTTGAGCTTTTTTTATTAGATATCTAATTGTTTGTCATAGGTGCTACATGTTGTTTGGGAATGTTGAGTTTACATGTTGTACAAGAAAAATTTCAGGCAAGCCTTTGGCAATTCAATGGGCCAATATTGCCTCCGCCTCATTCAATCGACAAGTCAATCAATTTAAGACTGAGCTCATTGAGAGGCAAGCACCATGCACAACCGCCAAATTTTCTCGTTCCGTAGCTCAGGATGAAGCCACTAGACATGCCGACGAAATTCCATGTGAAGAAGCCATCTCCGTCCTTGTGCACAGAGAAGTTTCCAAATCTGTGCAGGCTCAAGAACATCACCTCCACGTTGCAATTAAGCCCCTTGATTATCAGTTGGCTCAACTCATCAATATGCAATCAACCACCAAAACCCAAAGTGGTGCCCCTGTTGTTCTTGCGCCTGTGCCTGATGCTCCTCGACAGCCTAATCCTCCCCGTCAGCCAAAAAAAGGACCTGGCCGTCGTAAAAAAAAACAAGGAAGATAGAATCAAAATTAGAACACCTTATTTGTAGGTTGGTCATTGGCTTCAAATCCAAACCAGAATTTCCAAAAAATTGGTTTAGATCCGACAATTGCTCCATTTGTTCCCTAACAATCAAATGTTCCTCTGATTCGTCGTCGGGTCCCTGACCCCACCCACCTCCTCCTCCTCATAACAAAGGGAATCGTATGTAAGAAGAAAAAGACATTTATACTGGCTGCTTGTTGTAAATCCATTTTCTTATTTGTTGCATATTTTAGGCAATATGACTCCTTCTCAGCTAGATCGTCGGATTAGAAATAAATCTGTCCACAATATATCTTCGGTCCATTTGTCTTATAAACAAATTAAGCTTCTTGGTCTTGGGCATAAGTACAATCCTTGGCCTCCTCCAATGTCCAAATCAGATATTCTGAAAGAATATGGTTATTTTTCTAGATCATGCAGATTGAGAATATATTTTAGACTCTTTAATGAGGATTCTTATGATTCTTTTAGATTTCCTAACCCCCTCTGGGATCCACCTCTTCATGCAATTGAATTAGATCATGCCCTTAATTCAGGTTTAAGAACTTTGTATGAAAGACTTGATGAAACTGACTTCAGAAGTAAACCTTGATTCACCAGATCTCAGCTTGTTACACTCCGAAGGCTTTGCAGACTTCCTATTGTAATAAAGCCGACTAATAAAAACTTGGGCCTGGTGGTACTTGACATAGATACGTATATTGATGAAGGTATTCGACAGTTGTCTGATCGTAATGTTTACTCTCCAGTTGCTTCAGTTCCATGGGTTTCTATCTGAGCTTCTCTGCATTAGCTTCATGCTAGATATAGACATCTCCTTTCTGTCAACCATTGGAAATATATTTTGCAGGTTGGCATTCAGCACTCTGGGGCTTGTGTCCTTTACTTCATTTGGAAAGTATAGAACAACCCCCCGGTTGGTCATCCTATCTGTTCTTACAATGGTTACATGCTTGAAGCCTTGTCAAAATTTATGCACCATAAGCTTTTGGACACTCTCTTGGCTCAACCTAACCATCTTCCAGGCTCTCTCTCTCTTTTGCAAGTTATTGAATCCGAATGGTTTCCAGCCGACACCATTTTGGTAACTTTTGATGTGGAATCACTATACCCCAGCATCCTCATTCAGGAAGGTCTCTTGGCTCTCTGGGATATGTTAAGTCAAAGTATAGTTCAATTCTTCACTCCTTAAGATGTGGATTTTTTGGTTAGTGCTGCTGAGCTTGTTCTTCGATGACACTTTTTGGAATTCAATGGCAGTTATTATCAACAGATTAGAGGTACTGCAATGGGTAGAAAATTTGCAGTAGTATATGCTTGTCTGTTCCTCTGTCATTTGGAACATGAAGTTAATCGAAGGATGTTGCCACCAAAATTGCAGTTCTTCAAGCACTTCATTGATGATGCTTTTTTGGTATGGTCAGGTTCAAAAGTCAGGCTGCAGGCTTATCTCGATTGTTATCAGTCCATATACCCTGATAATATTTGTATTACCACTTGCATATCTGATACAAGTGTTAACCTGCTTGATGTCGTGCTATTCAAAGGGCCCGATTTTCATCTCTCTGAAAAGCTCTCCACCAAATTCTATCAGAAACTATTGAATGCTTATCAGTACATTCCATTTTCCTCATGCCATCTTCAACATCAGAAGACTTCTTTTGTGTTGAATGAATTACAGAGATATTTTCTTCGAGAAAGTTGTAAGTCTGGTTTTCTCAAGCTGAGGAGGTTATTTTATCTTCGAATCAGATCCAGAGGCTAAATATTAGGAATAGATCTCTAGTTTCTAGGAATTTGTTAAGATAACTCGGGATTCATTTGTTTGTGAGCGATCTGAGGCCTTGAGATATATTGAATGCTCTATAAGAGGTAGAGGGGTGTGAGTTTGTGAGATTGAATATGTAAAAGTGTGGATCGTACAGATCTAAAATACCAAGAAGGAAAGAGCTTTCTTGTGTAAATATAGTCCTTCATTGATAAAATAAAAAATAGAGCATCTGGTGTTGTTTCACTGTGCGTTTGCATTTTGTTGCATTGTGTGTTTGAATTGTTAAACTCTATACATATAATCTATCTCGATAGAGTGACGAGTTTATGTGATTGTAGGAAGACTGTGCATAGTTATTTTCAACAAGTTCTAAAATTATGTTTAGAAGAATATTTCCTGAGTATTTGTCTTCACGGGAAAAAAAAGTCACGATTTGTTGCAGTGGAAAAACTCATAAAGATCTGCGACAAGTTAGTATTGTTTCATGATTTCGCATGTAGAGTAACCTGTGACATACCTACATTATTTGTTGAATTTCAGACATAATTGTCTGCGACGGATTTTGTCAACATTGTTTGTTGATGCTTCCGTGCAGATGTATATCTACGTAGTGGTAATTCCACACAGATTTATCTATGATAGAGCGCAATTCAACATTGTATCTAAAATGAAAAAAATGAACGAATGCCATCCAAAGAAACGAATATTGACTGGGGCATACTATTGAAAACTATGTGATTGTGGGTTGAAGTTGGTGGTGATTTCCATCATATAAGGTTTTCAAAATCCATGTAACATCCTAAATTATAAGCATTATTTTTGAATTCCTTGTCTCTCTCTATTTTTAAGCATCCAAATAAGGCATTGATTAATCTAACTTCCTCTAATATGCTTCCTCTAATATGCTTCTTGAGTTCTAATAGATTTATATTTTTTTGTTAGTTTGATTACATAACTTTCAAATTGTAAGGGTTTTATGGAGATGATTGGTTTATTTCTATATTATTAAAAATGTTTTGTTTAAAAATTTTAAATTTTAATATGAAAAAATGAAATTTTATTTTAATTCTTGTAAAAATTTAATGTAACTTTTTAATAAACATTCTGTCAACTTAATTTTTAAAAACAAAATATTTTTCTACACAATAATAAATGTTATATATATATATATATATATATATATATATATATATATATATATATATATATTATTTAAATAGTTTACATATTACTATTGAAAATAATAAAAATTCTTTAATTAATCTAAAAAATTATAATTACATTTTCCAGAAATTAACTTTAATATAATTTATTTTTTTATTATTTAAAATATATAAAAATAAAATAATTAAATTTTCTAAAAATTAACTTTGATATAGTTTATTTTTTTATTATTTAAAATACAAACAATCTAATCAATAAATCAATAAGATTATAAATTATTTTCTAAAGTTTACTTTTGACAAGGTTGTAAAATTATAAAAAATATTTATATAGAGATAAACAATGTCTCTTTGCCCTAAGAGTTTTTACTTGGATAGTTTAAATAGATAGTAGTTTGTACTTAGATACTTTGAATAGATGTAAATAAAAATAAAAGAATGAATTGGAAATATGGATCATTAAGTAGTTTATGTTTAATTTTAATTTTATAAACTTGTGTGATTGTGTATGATAACTAGATTTATTTATTCACACTTTATAATTATATTCACATTTTATAACTAGTAAATAAAAAAATATGAAAAAAATAGATGAGTTTGCTGTTTTTATTTATTTTCTTTAAAAATAAAAATACTGTAATAAAATAACAAGTAAAGGAAGGAATCCAATTTCAATACTTTTCAGGCATTATCATTTTCAATTATGATTGGACAAAGGCACTTGGCTCCATAGCTCTTGGTCTTTGTTCTTCCTTTTCTTTGTTAGCCTCATTTGCATAGTACATGGCTGAGTTTTGTGCTCCATGGAGGAGAGAGTACTACTTGGTATTCATCATTCATCTTCTTAAGGTCATCTCGCATTTTCCTCTAGAGCCTTGGTGTAGCATTCGTGGAGTTAGTAATAATGTTGGGATTTCACTTCATTGTTTTTTCAATATAAATTGAAGGTGGCAAAGAATCTAGTGACATGGTTCTTGTTGAACCAAATGTCCATCATTATGTTAACTAGATCTTCATCTCTCCATGTGTTACTGGTGAGCTTTCTATTTTGGTAGACCTGCTCCTCAAGCTCTTGAGTTCATTGAGTGATGGATGGCTTGTGCTCTCCCTAAAACTTGTAACTAGCCCTTGAGCATATGTATGTTAACTATATCTTCATCTATCCATGTGTTACTGGTGAGCTTTCTATTTTGGCAGACCTGCTCCTCTAGCTCTTGAGTTAGATGAGTGATGGCTGGCTTGTGCCTCTCCCTAAAACTTGAAACTAGCCCTTGAGCATCAGTTTGCTTCTTCTAGCGTTGAGAGTGGTGGATTGATCGTTGCATTGTTGTGCAGTGGCAGAAGGTCAACCTCGACTAGCACATGGTTGTGTGGTCCAACCCCTTCCATGTTCAACTTCTGTTCTTCGCCTATGTACTTTGGAATTGGCGTTCCTTGATATATCAGCACTATGGATTTGCCGTTGCTTCATTTATCAGCCCTACGATTCCCCAATTCATCCTATTACTAACAATGTTTCTCCCCAATTTGCCATGGCTGTGCCTACTACCGATCCGAGACATGATCAAAATGTTTCTCCAATTTCTATATTTAGAGAAGATAGAGACTAATTACTTTGCAATTTCCACCTTTATTAACTATACGTACTTATAAAAACCTTACTCTGCTATTGTAAACGCACTTATAAACACCGAACTCTGCTATTGTAAGAGGGTGAGCCGTCGGGCTAATTTATGAAAATAAAAATTTCAAACCCCATGATGATAGCACTGAAGCTTAATCTACAATTGAGGATACTTGGCGCAAAACTTTAGAAAATATTAGAAAATATATTTAATTAATGAATTATAATCACGAATCAGTCACCAATATCTTAATTAGGGTTCGTTTGGAATGGAAATTAGGGTKTTTTTTCGCAAACGTGAATAGCTAACTTGYATCATGATTGAAATGATCCAGGTACAGTTACGTGATGTCTATGTCATGATGTCCAAAGACAGCGTGTGTGTAAATGTAGCAGATCGGGAGAAGAGGGTACCTGGAACTGGAGAACTCATAGGGTATGCCTCTGTTGGAGAAAACGATCAGGGCCACTTCGGCATCGCACAGGATTGACAGCTCGGACGCCTTCTTCATCAGTCCGTTCCGCCTCTTTGAAAACGTTACTTGACGATTGATTTTGTTTTCGATCCTCCTCAGCTGGACTCGACCTCGCCCCATCTTAGACACGCCCTTACTACTACAAATGCTTTTCCTTTCTCTTTTCTTCCTGAACCCTGCTCGCCCTCTCCCTCGCAAGAAAACACGATCAGGTCTTGAAGATGACCCTTTGCCCGCCGCGGCAATGGCATATATGCGCCCATCGACCTCGATCGTACTCACTGGGTATTTCTGCGATGGATGACAACTGACTGTATGCAGTTTTCGAGTAGTTGCTTTGTGAGTATTTTTCGGGGAGGGTAGGTTTCGATTTGTTTAATTCCAGCCTCGAATTGTGAGTGGTTTGCAGTGGTGGGGCCGACATTTCCAGAACCACCGATCAATAAACTTATTGACATGTCAATCTGATGCTCGCATATCTATTTCTGGCACTCCACCTTAGGATAAGATCGGAATCTCCACAACCAGTGGCTCAGTGCCACTTACCTGTATAACGGGACAGATAGTATTATTCTTATTCTTTGTGTATTAATTATTATTATTATAGCTCTGCTGATTGACTTTGGCAGTACTTTTCACACGTTTTACAAAGATATAAGAGCGTGCGGGGGAGGTTAGGGTTTGGAATTCCATTTTAAGAGTAGGATTATATTTTAATTTGGAGGGATATTATTTGCTTAAATCATTTTTTAAATCGACCAGTTAATATAAATTATAATTTTCATTTCAAAAGAATGAATTGAAAGAATACGTAGTGATTATTTTTATTTTAAAAATAATGTGATTGTGTTATCTTCTAAACTATTCTTCTACTATGTTTTTTACTTCACATTTTAACTGTTTTAATTACCTTCGTTTTTTGCTTCGCATTATAACAGTTTTAATTACCTTTGCTTTGTAAAAAAATACAAAGATACTATGTAAATTTTTTTTCCTATTTAAAATATGATAATCATTATAATAATTTATTTTTTAATTTTTAAGAGGAGAGGGGTGTGTGCAAGTTAATGATGGTCTCTCATGACTTGTTTTTTTTTTTGTAAAAGAGTGTAAGAATCTATATTAGTGTAGAAGATTATAGTACCAAAAAGACGCAGGGACTCCTAGGATCTGCCAGAATGGAAACTAGATTTGGGGTCCCTCGAATGCAATGTCTAAATATAGCAGGGTAGGCCTGGGTCGCCACCATGGGAAACCGACCCAAACCTCCGTAATCCAGTTTGAAAAAATGCCATCATAAAGAAAACAAAGAAATCATAAGCATGGTGGGATTAGCTCCTACACTGAGAGACTTGATCGGGGCTGGTCCTGCGCTAGTCCAGGTTGATGGGGTGTTCTTCATCTCCTTCCTGCCATGCCTCATTATGCTCCCTCTGTTCCACCAAGCATATCTTTCTGATACATGCTAGGGTTCCATTTCTATCGGCTGGGGTAATATCTATATGGTGGACATAACCTAGATAGAGATGAAATTTCCCTATCGTCTGCTCCAATTTCTCCGGTTGGCTTCTCTGGTCCTCTGCAAGTCTTTTTACCCCCGCCTCCAGGTTGTTGAGGCAGTTGAGAATACCTGTGCGCTCTTTCTTTTGTTCTTTGGTTTCTGTCCTGTTGGTCTCCCACCAGTCCGCACACATCTTACCTATCAACATTTTTGTTCTCCAGGCTTCCTCCACTGTCCTGTGGTGGAGAGTTGTCCTAGGCTGTGTGGCTCTGGGGTCCCTTATCCCCCCTGCTTCCTGGGTTAGTTTAGTCCATTCTTTTCCCCTGCGAGCGTTGTTGATTTCACTCTCCCATCTTTTGATGATCATCTTCCCCTTTGTGTCTACCTTCTTGAGGAAGGTACTCTTTGCTTCTCTTGCCGCATGTTCGATTCTTGTCATCCTCTGGGCGCTTTGTGGAGGTTCTGTCCCCTGGGGGGCTCTCTTGCTGCTGGTTTTCTTCATGCGTACCATATTCTCTTGCAGGTGGTAATTCTTACGTTGGGTTCTTCCCCTGTTCTGCTTCACCTCTTTCTTGTAAGTAAGGTGGCCCCTGTATTTGTTTTGCTCTGGTCTGTGGTTCTTTCTGTTATCCCTTCTTTTATGGAGCCAACCCAGCTGCAGTCCCGTCCTTTCAATCATGGCATGCTCATCAAGGTCGTCCTTCTGGTTAGTATCCTCTGTTCCAGAGCGTGTGCAATTGATGACCTTGTCGTTATCCCTGCACCAATTCTTTTCCCTGCTCATTGTATGCCATTCGTTTCCCCGTCCCATAACAGTACTTGGGTGAGGTGTGCCCAGACTTGGACTTGGTGAACTGTGTCGTCCTTCGTCCTTCGTCGTCTGTGGGTTATCTATTCTGCTTTCCCATGGGTAGCCTCTGTACTTATTTTTATTGACAGGACCGTGGTGTCGTGCCTTCGCCTGATGTGTGATCTGTGTCTGCATTTGTAGCCTTGTTTGATTGGTGGGAAATCATATTCTGCTTGGAACCTACATGCCCTTTAGTGCCTGTTGTGCCTCCATTCTTGTCGTAATATTCCGTACTGCTACTGTTGTCCCAGTCTTTTTCTGCAAGTTGGGTGCAATCTGGTTGGAATTGACCTTGCGGGATGTTGCTCCAGATTGTGTCAAGTTCTGGACCTTCATTATCAACCCCCTCATTCTCTATTATGTTCGCCAGTCCATTTGTTGACCTTCGAACCCAGCACAACTCCACGGTGATCCCTGTCTGCAAGTGCCCCTAGATTATTTTCAGTAGGTGGGCCAATCGCTAGTGCCTCTGGATTTTTCCCATTCTGGTATTGTTTTGGATTTTCCTTACTATGTTGATAACCAACACGAAATCTCCTTCCACTATGGCGTTTGTCATCCCCTCTCGACTTAGAATCTCTAGGCCAGTCTCCAGGGCTCCGAATTCCACGGCGTTGTTGGTTGAGTTGCCCAGGCTTCCAGCATACAACCGTATGATGCTTCCTTTACTGTCCCTGATTACTCTTCCCAAACCTGTTCTCCCTGGGTTTCCTTTCACCGCCCCCTCAAAATTCAACTTGAAGGAGCCTGAAGGTGGCAGATTCCAGTAGCACTCACCTACTTGGAGTTGCGGTGACTATCTGTATTGATTGGGGTTGTGTCCACCGTTGAGGTGGAAGACCTCTAGGACTCGAGAATCCTGATCAGTGTGTTGCGCTCTGCCTACCTGGAATTTGTGGCTCATCACCGTCTCTCGTATCATGGAGATTATTGTTTCCTTGATCTTCCCTTCTGGTGAGCTTTGGTTTTTGAAAATGCACCGATTACTTTCCTTCCATATCGACCATATGATCATTCGTGGGGTGAGGATCCAACAGAGGTTCACCTCTTCTTGTTCGTTGTAGTTCGCTTTTTAGAGATTGATGGTTGCGACAATGTTACCTCGGATCTTGTCGGAGTGGCGGAAGATACTTGTCGCCCAGTCCCACAGTTTTACAGTGTAGGCACATTCGTCGAGGAGATGGTTTGTTGTTTCTTCCTGGGCTTGACAAAGTTAACATCTTGATGGACCAGTGAATCCTCTTTTCCTTAGGTTGTCCCAAGTTAGGATGCGGTTGTTTATTATTAACCATTGGAAAATTTGAATCTTTGGCCATTGGGGGTTGTTCCAAAGATTATCCCAATGTTGTGTTGGGTCTTCTTGGTCCGGGTATGCCATATAGTGTCAGACTTCCTTCAGGTTGAATTCCCCTCCCTCCTCTTGTCCCCACCTTAACTGGTCCTCTCCTTCCGTGACTGTTATTTTTCATCTTCCCAGTTCCTCCTCCACCTCTTTTGCTGTTGTTGTGGGTATTTCGTTGTTCTGTGGAATAATATTGTCCCAGATTCTCCATTTGTTGAGGTCCGTCTCCTGCTTCCAGTGTTGATAGATGTTGATTTTACCTTGCGTGATGAGGTCCTGTTGAAGTATCCCTCTGTCCGGGTTCTCCATCCTTGGTTCTTGTTGCCATGCGTCCTCCCAGAATCTTGTTGTTCGACCATTCCTGATTTCCCAGAAACTGTGTGTCTGAATCCAGGGTTTGTTGCACCAGGCTAGGTTCCAAATGGTTGAACCTTCCCTGGTTCCTCCGAAGCGGATTCTGTCCTGGTTGCGAATGTTTAGGGCATACTTTTCCTTCCATAGGTTTACCCAAGGTGTTGTAGTTTCTTTGACCCATCACCACCAGAGTTTCCCCCATATGTGTTATTGGTCAATTGTGGATCTTGTAGCCCCAGACCTCCTTTTCTTTTTGGCATGCAGACTTTCTCTTAGGCCACCAGGGCCCATTTTTTCTTTGTTTCCATGCCTCACCACAGGAAGTCCCTGTGGATGGTTCTAATTTTTTGTAGGATCCCCTGTGGAGTGGGGAAGACTGAAATCATAAAGGTTGGGATTGCTTGTAAAACAAACTTGGTTAGGATCTGTCTGCCTACTAGATTAAGGGATCTATACGTCCAATTTTTTACCCGCTCCTGTAACTTGTTTATTAATCCTTCCCAAGTTGACATTTTGTACACTTTGTCTGTCAATGGAACCCCCAAATACTTGGTTGGGAGTGTTTTTCGTTCAAATCCTAGAATGTTGGTCAAATTCCTTTGGATAGCTGGATTGGTATCGAAGAAAAAGATCCTCGACTTGGAGTGGTTGATCTCAGCACCTGAGGCTTCCCCAAAATATTCTAGGATTCGTTTGTAGGCTTTGGCTTCCTTGACCATGGGTATGCTATGGAGTAATGTATCATCTACAAATTGTTGATGAGTTGAAGTAGGGCAGTTTTCGAAGGGTTTGAGCCCTGTTATTTCCCCAGTTGCGGTTGCGCTCTTGATGCTCTGACTGAGGCCTTCCATCATCAGAATGAATAGGATGGGGGACACTGGGTCTCCTTGTTTGATACCTCTCGTGGGCCAGAAATGTTTGGTCGGGGCTCCACTGATTAGTAGCGAGTAGCTTGTTGTGGATACGAGACTGACAATCCAGCTTATCCAATGCTAGGTGAAACCAAAGGCTTCTAAAGTCTTAACCATATAGTGCCAGCTAATTTTATCATAAGCTTTTGCTAAGTCCAGTTGTATTATCATTCCCCCCTTCTTCTGAAGCTTCAAGGTGTGAATGATCTCATGGGCCTGGATGATGTTGTCCATTATTTGTCTTCCTTCCACAAATCCTGCCTGTTCTTGCAAGATCAATGAGGGTAGGAGGGGTTTTAGTCTATTTTCTATTACTTTGGAGATTATCCTGTAAACCACATTGCATAGCGTTATAGGTCTGTACTGGTGAGGGGTTTTGGCTTTATTTTCTTTGGGGATTAGTGTGATCATTGTGGCTTTTAGTGCTTTAAGGATGGAGGTGGACCTTCTAGAGTCTTCTACTACCTTATAAACGTCATATTTGACAATTTCCCAGTAGGCTTTGAAGAACTCCACTGTGAAGCCATCTGGACTTGGTGCTTTCCCACTGGGCATTTCCTAGAGAGTCTAGTCAACTTATTATGTGGTAATAGATTTGTTCAGGAAGATGTTTTGTTCCTCTGTGACCAAGGGTGGAATATGTTGGGTTATCCTTTGAATGGCATCTGATCTATCTTGGTGAGGTTCTTGGGCTATCCCGTGGAAGTGTTTGACCAGAGCTATTTCAATCTCCTGATGCGACTCACGCTTGATTCCATCATGGTCCTTGATCTTCAGGATTTTGTTGTGGGCTCTTCTGGCCATGGGTCTTCTATGGAAGAACTTGGTGTTCCTCTCTCCCTCCTTTAGCCATCAGATGTGGGACTTTTGACGCCAGAGTGTTTCTTCTTGTTGGCATCGTGCCTCCCAATCTTGGGTCATTTGGAGCTCTTCCATTTTTTGGTCCTCCGTATAGCCTTCCAGTATGCAAGTTACTTGGAGTTTTTTCATTTTTTCCTCTATGTTTTTTTTCTCTTTGTTTATATTCCCGAAAGTATCCTTGTTCCATTCTTTGAGCTTATTTTTTATGTACTTAAGTTTCTTATGGAGTTTGAACATCCTTGTCCCTTGTTCCGATTTCTCCTCCTGCCACCACTGTTTGATTCTTTCCTTGAAAGTCGAGTGATCAATCCAATATTTCTCAAATCTAAATGGTCTGTTCTTTGGTGTTGTTTGGAAGCCTGCTTCCAATTGCACTGGCCAGTGATCAAATCCACCCCAGGGAAATATGTTGCACTCTAAGGTTATCCCCTACATAATGATTGACTCTGATATAAGGAATCTGTTGAGTCTTGTAGCTACCTGAAACTGGTTCATCCATTTATTGTTCCAAGTAAACTGGCCATTCTCATTTTGGAGATCTACCAACTCCACTCTATCTATGAATTTTGAAAAATCCTTCGCTTCCCGATCCAATCTTCTTGTTCCACTTTTCTTCTCCGCAAGTGAGGTGATGATGTTGAATTCCCCTGCTAGGATCCAATGGAGGTTGGTGGATTGGGATTTTATATCTTCTAGTTCTCGGATCATTCCTCTCTTTTCCTCTAGCCCTTGGGGCCCATACACGTTAGTGCAGAGAATTTCCTCTGTGTTTCCAATGATTTGCATGTGTACCGTTAGGGTGTACCTGGTTGCTTCGGCTGCTATTAGATTTAGAATTTGTGGGTTCCACAAAGTGAGAATGCGGCCTGACCTTTGGTGGTCTTCGATGGCTACCATCTTGTACTTGCACTAGTGTTGTTTACTAATTGCCTCCATTCTTTCTGTAGTGCATTTTGTCTCTTGAATGAAACAGAGATCTGGTTGTTCCCGCTTTAGTTTATTCCTAAGGATTCTTTTCTTTCGTGGGTTGTGTAGGCATCTTATATTCCAATTTGTAACCTTCATTTAAACATGTGGGGGGGAGTGGGGAAATAGTTTATTGATCTTACCCAAATTTATTAGTAACGCTCCCAGTTCCTCTAGTGCTACGTTGTTTGATTTCCTGCCTTTTTTCCTCCTTGTCTGTTTGGGTGATAGCTGGAGTTTTCCCTCACCGGCTTTGACTCCTAGGTGTCCTATCTCCCTGTGTGTGCATTTTTTTCCCTCTGGATTTGGCTTCCTCTCGTAGGAGGAACATGTACTAGATGTGATTTAGTTGCTTTGTTGGTATGTTGTTGACTCCCTGCCTTTTCCATTGTTCCAATATGTTCGGGAGGTCTATCCCTTCCCTTTCCACCAAGTCCCTGAGATTGGGGTCTTCTGTGCCTACTTCTCTCGGGGTCATCTCTGCATATTTCATGGCGGTGTTGTCGTATTTTGTTTCTCTTTCCATCAAGGTTGCGCAACTCCCATGTGTTGTCGCGTTGCTTGGTCGTTGGGTAATATCTTTTGTTGCTTGGTCTCCGACTTCTTGAAATTTTTCCGAGTCACTTTCGTCTATTGTCCCTTTGTTTTTTTAGTCCCTCCCTTGCATTTTATTCTGGGTCTCGTGGTTATTTCCTGCCGAGGTTTTATTTTTCTTTTTATTTTTCTCTGTTCCTAGGGTTCGGTGTTATAAACGCTTCCTCATCTTGTTGTTTTTTGGGGTTTGTCTCTT
The DNA here is from genome assembly GCA_009831015.1 of Picea engelmannii. Taxonomy (NCBI): domain Eukaryota; kingdom Viridiplantae; phylum Streptophyta; class Pinopsida; order Pinales; family Pinaceae; genus Picea; species Picea engelmannii. The sequence goes on from ML778208.1 coordinate 514,079, forward strand.
CCTTCTTTTTATTAAGAGGACATTCTCTGATCAAGTGGCCATGCTCATGGCATATTCTGCATATAAAGGGGATCTGTTCGTAATCTATGTTTTGGATGCATTCCTCATCCCTGAATTCCAGAGTTATGGCTTCTGGGAGTTCTCCAGAAACATCCATCTCTATGCAGATTCTTGCATACGATGTGTATCTTCCTTTTAGGGTGGTTTATGAGGTCTTCACATATTTACCCAGTTTTTCCCTATTGCTTCAAAGGTGGAGGGAAACCAATATTTTAAGGGTAAGGAATAGAATCTCATCCAGACCGGTACCTTTTTGAACGTTTCTTTTTTCGGGGAGAAAATTTCTTTCTAGGGTTGCATGTACAGTCCAACTGAGGCGTGGAAGTATAGACCTCCCTCGAAGACTCTATCCCTATCCTCCAGGTTCATGAAGGCTGCTATGAAGAAACCCTTCGAGCCAAGGTGGAGCTCCACTTCCCCATTTGGCTTCCAGTGATATTTTATCCAGTTGCGCAAAGTTCTTTCTATGGGCCATAACCCCATGAAATTGCATATGAGTGCATGCGTCTTCATCTGGTCCCTGTAGATTTGCGTTTGTGGGTCCTCCAGTATCACCTTGGGTATCATTGTTTTTTTGGTCTTGCATGGGTTGCACCCTTCTATCTTGTTAGCCTTCGCGGTCTCGTGCGCCTCATTTTGAGTTTCCTTAGCATCTTCATCCATGGTCTCATTTTTGTCCTGGCTTCATTCTTGACACTTCCCTAGGTCTAATCCTGAGGTTCCTGTCGTTGGTTCCTTGAAAAATCTGCCTCTTGTCCCTTTCCCTCTGTCCACCACTACATGTTTGTATGAGGGGGTCCCCTTACCCCCCCCTTTTGTTCTCATGTTGCTCTCTACTATGGCCGTGATTGTCAAAACCTTTCCCTCCACGACTCTCAAACCCTAACCGCCCTGAAAGAAAATTGTTGTCTCTCATGACTTGTTAATGGCAATGAAAACATAGAAAAACAACAATTTGTTAACTTGGAGGGATTATTCAAGGTACTTTTAAAATGAATTTGAATATGGTGTAAGAAGATGAAACATAATAGATTGAAGTACTTTTCCCAATATACAACTTTTATTTATAGAAATTGTGAATAACTTGATTTTTTCTAAGAGTGGTATGTTATTTTTCCAACAAA
>ML778208.1:529603-556233 GCA_009831015.1 Picea engelmannii
CTCCCTCCCCCACTCTCCCACCCTCTCTCTATTTTTCCCTTTATCTCCCTCCCTCCCTCCCTCTCTGTCTCTCATACACCCCTCTCTCCCACACTCATTATCCCCCTAACTCACTGTTTCCCCCTTTGTCAATATCTCTCTCTCAATAGAGCGAGATATACAACACAAGAGAGAAAGGGGGATATAGAGGGAGGGAGGGAGGGAGGGAGATATTGCGGGGAAGAGAGAGAGAGAGGGTGGGGAGTGGAAGAGAGATAGAGAAAGGAAAAGGGGGGGAGAGAGAGACACAAAGAGAGGGAGGGAGGGAAGGAGGGAGAAAGAGAGAGAGAGAACACACGAGGGAGGTAGGGAGAGATGGGGTGGGAGGTAGAGAGATGGATAAAGGTGGATAGGGGAAGAGAGGGGGAGGGGGGAGAGAGAGAGGGATGGATAAAGGGAATTAAAGTAAGAAAGAGATAAAGATATCAAGAGAGAGACTTAAAAAGAGAGAAGGGAATATGAGAGTGCAAGATAGAGGTAGAGAGAAAGAAGGAGAGAGAAATGTATGGAGAGAGAGGAGAAAGAGTTGGGTAGATAGGAAGAGGGAAATAATGTTAGAGGGGAGAGAGAGATAGAGAGAGAGGAGGGGGGAGAAAGAAATAGGGGTATAGAAGGAGAAAGGGAGAGGGCGTGGGAGAGAGAAATAGGGGTATAGAAGGAGGAAGGGAGAGGGGGGGGGGGAGAGAGAAGGATGTATAGTTGGAGGGGAGGCAAGAGAGAGGGATAATGGAGAGAAATATATGGAGGGAGAGAGAGCAGGAGATAGGGAGAATGAGAGAAGGGGACATAGTGAGCTAGAGTGAATGAAAGAGAGAGAGAGTGGTGGGAGAGAAAGAAGGGTAGAGAGAGAGAGAGAGAGGTAGGGAAAAAGAGTTATTGATAGAGAGAGGGATAGAATGAGGGAAAGGTATGGGGAAGAGAGATGGGTATGTATGGAGAGAGGGAGGGGTGGATGGAAGAGAGAAGGGTGTAAGGAAGGAGAAAAGGAGGGAGAGAGAGTGTGGCAATGGGGGCGTGAGGGAGAGAGAGAGAAAGAGAGGGAAGGTGAGAGAGGGGAAGGGTGGGGGAGAGATAGAGGGAAAGAGGGAGATGGGTAGTGTTATAGGAATATTTTCCTCATCCCATGCAACTGGCTCAGAAGGCATTTTCCATTTCCCTATGTAGACCTGAAGTCCCTTTTTGCAGTTCCCAGAGCTAAAAATTGTATTTTTCCACATATATGCGCCCTAATAGATATACAACATGCGTATATGCAGGTTGCACCATTACAACCCACATACATCGGGTTGGGTTTCCATGTCACGTCACAAGATCCATGATCCTTGACCTTCCATATACTGGAAACGTTTCGACTCAGACCTTCAGTTCCATTTGAAGGCTATAAATGGGACATATCCAAGTTGTGGATAAGATGATAAGAATTCAACTTTGAGAGTAAAGTTACTCTGGAGAAACTATTCACTTCATATTGAGTTTTCATCCCTTTGTCATTTTAAGTCGAAACACATTGTTCATGTGGTGAACCAAGTCAGTTCACTATGTGAATATCGAATATAAATAAGACAGTATGCAATAATCCATTAAGGATAGTAAATATATTAAATAATAATGTATAAGAATATGATATATGAGATTCTTACAAATGAGGAATAAGGGCTTGTATATATATCCCACACAGGGGTTCCCTTTCATAAGAGACATGACCTTTCATATGTCATGTCTCTTTATAATTAATAATTACTTATTACTTATTTATATTTATTTATATTTATTGATATTTACATATTTATTTATATTTATGTTTGTTACATTGCCTTCCCCTTAGAAATGATTTGTCCTCAAAGCATGTTTATGGAGAGACTTACTTCTTCATTCTAGCTTGCAATGTCTTCGCATGACTCTTTATTTTTGGTGTTGTTAATATTGATGATACCAAATGATATGAGTGATGAAGAGTTGAGCAGAACTGTCGAATTGTGAAAGGGTCAGACCATCCTAATTCAATCTTTTGCAGAATGTTGCACTTCCATGATGAATGATTATCATGAGATTTACGTGGGCTAGTATCAATATTTTTCGGATGATAAGTTAGTCATTCTCGTCCTGAATGACATTGATATTCTAACTGGTTAAAGTATCTGTTATTATGATTTGGGTGTCGATAAAGATTTATAACATGATTTTTCCTTATCATACTTGTAGTGTTTTCTTCATTTAACTTTGATATATGATTTTATTCATGTATCGATGTCGCTTTGTGAATTGTAATGCCCCATATATTGACCTTTAGGGAGTTAGAAGATTGACTGTTTACTCATATTAGTAATTCAATTCTTAACATTTGTTTGGGCTCAGTTAGATTGAGATAGATATTTGAGATATGTACATATTTTTATGTTGCATGATATTATTTTCCTTGTTATATACTCATGATGACGATAGCTCTTTGGTTTGTTTAAACATGCAAGTTAAAATGTGGAATTTAGATACGTGGATACTAGTTCAAGTTATGATATGAATGCATAACAGATACCAAACATGATAGAAATAAACATGCATTTCTTAAATTGAACGTCAATACAGATATGGATCTTTATATGAAATTATTATGTATATGCATAGATATGAGTTATTGGTGGATTAACTTACAGGTTAATGAGCTATGTGATAGCCAAATGACTGTAGTGTTGAGGTGACTTGGATGTCATAGAAATCAAGAAGATAGTATATGCTATATGTTGTACTTATTATTTAATTTATGATTCGAAATATTGCTATGATTTGTGGTGAGTGTGGCTTTGACAGGATGCACAACTTGCCCAGAGTGATTGTTTGATGACGTGACTCTAAGAATAGTAGTTTCACAATATGGATCGATATAGGGTGTTGACCCTAGTTCTATAAGGAGGGGTGGAGGGATTGCCCACCGTTTATCCTCTGAAACCTAGAGTCATGGGAGGGTTGTGTGAAGACACACTCCCCTAGATGTGTGATGGTGACTGCTAGTTGCCTGTTGGGGAATCTTGGTCGAGATGTATGACACTTCCACTTATGGGTTCTATCTGGAGTTAGCTCAATATATTTGATGCTCCAACTTATTCCAACAGAGGGAAGGATAGGATGGAAGATGGAAGTAGGTTAGGAAGGAAGGATGCTTCGATGTTAGTTGAGAATACTGATTGGGGATTAGGGATTCCACTATTGTTTACTCACTTGGTTCCTACCATGTTTAAAACCCTCTTTGATTTCCCTTTTTATATTTTAAGTATGATGATGAGCTATTGATGACTTGGTGTAATTTTTTTCGTTAACGTTATTAAATGATGCATTACTTGATATGTTGTCCTACATGTCTTGGTGATCATATAGTAACTATTCACTAGAGGAAATGGTTGTTTATCATTAGTACATACATGAGATATGTGTCTGCTAGCTATGCACACATACCCTATCCATGTACACTAGTAAAATTAATTAATGTATTAATTATTAAAGTAAATTATTAACTATTTAATTGAATGTTTATTGAGTATGTAAATTATATTTCATACAAAATATCTAGAAGCATTAAATACCTTCTTGAGTTTGATAGATGGTGGGTATGATGAATTAAATGAGCATGTTGGGGTGTTATGTACATTTTGGATAAAATTGTCAAATTACATTTATTAGCTAGCATGAGAAAGAGTTTTCATTTTATTTATTGTTCTTTAATGCAAGTCATTTATATTTTAGTTTTATTTTAATCTTTTCCCCAAAATCTAGATAAGGGAGGTTGATGGATAATAATGAGGGCGGTTGAGGATACTTGGGGAATGGTGTATGGAAACTTGATAAATGGGGAGGATAAGTGGTGAGGAAGGGGGGAAGGAGAGATTTGAGCATGATGAGAGGTTGTGAAATTCTTGGAAGATATAATTTTTGTGATAGTTTTCTTTGAGCATTTGTGCTTTGTTGTTCTTGGAGTCACGGGTACGGAGGGCCAAGAAACCGAAAGATTTATTCGATCTAGGAAGTCAGCTAGGATCCTAGTTGGCAGGGAGGATTCCATTCATTCACTCTGGGCAAGCAGGAAAAGAATGCTTGGAAGCACTTAGGACTACATTACAATTGATGAGCTTCAACAAACCATGGAGGAGGTATTTTCATTGGTATTTTGTTTTACTTTTGTTTTAAGTTTTAAATCTTAGACTTAACATATTACTTATTTCATCAAGTTATTTATAGTTATCATTGAGCAAATGGAGAAGAGTTGTGGAAATGAAAATCAATGAAATTATGTTAAATCAAAGTTGTTAATGCATATGTATTTAATGAGTGATTAGTTGTCTAACATCCTAGATGGGTGTTACATATGGTATCAGAGCCTAGTTTCAAAACTGAAACTTGGGCTTGACCACCCAAAGCACTAGGATTTTGTCTCTTTCATCTGTAATCCAATTTTGGTTGTTACACATTTAAAATTAAAATTACTATCCAAGACATTTCATAGTCAAAACCAACAACTGCATATCATGTTGAACGCCACCTTGTGTCAGCAAATTACCAACCTTACATGACAAAATATTGTGTTCACAAAAGAAGGCCAGTACAATTTTGATCCAATTTGCATATAAGTTAGCAACTGTTCCAATTCCACCCAAGTATAGAAGACATATATTTAAATCACTAATGCTTATAACTGTGGGGAAGACAAGAGGGGCCAGGGAAAAAATAAAATAAATTAAAAAATATTAACTCATCTTTTAAAAAGGGGATTTCAACAATAGCCTCTGGAAAGTACGGTTATTGTTCCAAGAATTCCCATCATTTTTCTGTTTAAGAAAGAGGATGTTAGTTGTGCAAAAAAATCTGTTTCTAAAACTATGAACACAAACCCAGATGAGCTAGGTAATTTTAATAATAATATAGACAATTCTCTACGGTGAAAATCTTAAGCTGATATACAAAGAGATGAAACAAAAACTGAGTTCTTACTGCACCAATTGCAGGGAAATCTCAGGCTTTCCTTAGTCACCCAAATGTTGAGTGCAACCTACCCATCATGAAATGTATACCCTTCTATCTCCAACATCTAAATTAGATCACCCACTACTTAGATATTTTTTTTGCTGAGTTCGGTTCCAGGCCCTATGTGAACAAAAGCTTCTTCGCGTCCTTTAGGAGTGTATTGTTGTTGATAACCCATAGACTTCTTAGGAGTAGCTACACTAATGCGCATAGGTCACATAGAACAATACACATTATTCATTTCAGTCATGGCATGATTTCTCTCATTCTCATCAACAAACTTGACAAATACATAACCTTTTGAACAACCTGTGGTGGTATCTGTTACAACTTTTGCACCTCTCACAGATGGATATCGAGATCGAAAAGTCTCTTGTAACAGATAATCTGTGACATCTCATGACAATCTCCTACAAATATAGAATACTCTGGTCCTATTAGAAGGTGTCTTTCTCCTAAACCAAATGAGGCCCAATTTAATCTAAAAAGTTGTGCTGTGTCGGGCATCTGTATGCCATTATATGTTTGAAGAATCCTCTCAGCTGTTGCATGGGAAAAAAACTCCACAAAACCATAACCTTCTAAATATCCAGTCATCAGAGAGTGTTTGATCAGATGGAGAGGGCTTCTAGTAGATGACGCTACTTAGGAGAGCAAGTAGGTGTTGCAGCACCCTGGACTAGTATTGCCTGAGGACAGGCAATTTTGGGAAGGGAGGACTATAATGTCCCTTTCAATATAGGATCTCCAGAAGAGGAGGCTTAATGGTCTAAACCACCCCGTTAGACTATAGCTAGGGCCAAAGAGGGGTAAACAGGGTTACTAGAGGCCACTCCAGTCACAGGTGTTATATTCGGAAAGTGACATTGAGCTAACTAGGGTTAAAAGCGCTTTTAAGTCATTATGAGCTAAAAATAGAAGTCAACAGTGAATTAGGGTTTCAACAGTGATTTAGGGTTTCAGCATGATTTAGGGTTTTGGAAATCAACAGTGAATTAGGGTTTCAGCATGATTTAGGGTTTTGGAAAGCTATAAAGGAAGGGTTAGTGACCTAATTCATCATTATGCATATTATGACTTGTCATTGAGGAGAAGAAGCGCATCTCAAGAGAAATAGTTCAGTGTATTCTAGGAGGAAGACACCAGTTGGTTGATTTCGGTGTTGAAAGACACACCCTAGTCATCGAGAAGATCATCCAGGTCTTCCAGCATTATTCATTGATTCCGCAGTGCTGCCATATTCTGGGTATTATCTTTTAGGTGCTTATTTGTATTCCGGCTAAGATCCTTTTGTCTTTTGATCTAGTTGAGTGTTGTTATTTTATTCAGCCACAGTTGCTTATTTGTATTTCGGTTGAGATCCTTTGTCTGTTGATCTAGTCAAGTATTGTCAGTTTATTTAGCCGCATTCGGCCATTTTGTAGTCAACAGAGATATCTTAATACAAAATTTGCAGTCCTTTGTCACGTTTATTATTTGTATGATCATTTATATGCTGTAAACCTTTGATCCTACACACACATTAGTAGTGTTTCCTAGACTAGCCAAGTCAGGAACATTACAGTGGTATTAGAGCTTTAGTCCTAGCAGCCTCTGACTAAAGACAATGAGTGCAGCAGAGGACCCAGAGGGCCGTGAACATGTAGGTGACGAATATGTCACTTACAACAGGCATCAGGAAAGAAGGCATAGGCCTGATTTTTCCCCTTTTCTGCCTAGCTCAGAGGAAGAGGAAGAGGCACACAGAGAAGCAGAGAGAAGGGCAGACCATGAGGCTGAGCGCGAGGAAGAAAGGATGCTAGAAGACAGGTATGAGTGACTAGAGGGAAGTGGCAAGGGCCCCATAAATCCAGAGGCATCTTTCATGCAGGTTATCAACAGTATGTTAGCTAGTCAACGGACCATGTCTCAGTCCTTGGAATAGGTGGTTGATAGATTGTCTAGACTGGGCAGCCTAGATACACAAGTCCCACATGCAGCACAGGAAAACTTGGGAGAAGGCAGTAGACCCCAGTCACCCTCTCGCACATACACCTCTGTGAGTAGGATTTCCAAACCCTTGTTTCCCAGTTTACAGAGGGCACCCCTGGTAGCAGCATTGCCACCAATAGCATAGAGGCCACCCACTGATGCCGATGACGTTGCAGAGTATAGGAGGGAGTACGCAACATTGGGTCATGACTTCCATTAGGACATGACCTTAGTCAAGTACTATGGACTCAGACTCAGGAACTTCCCCAGAGAGTTGCAAAGGGGAGGACCACAATAGCAGCAGGGGCATAACCTTGATTTCATCCGAAAAGTTGGGAAACTCACCATCCCTTCTTTCGACGGATCGTCCAAATACACCGCTAGAGTTAGGGTACAAAAGCTAGACACATATTACAAGCTCAACCAGATGACCAAGACAGAGGCCATCGGTTTCACGACCTTACACTTGGAGGGTGAGGCACATGAGTGGTGGTATCATGGAATAGTGACATTAGGTCACAGACGCATCACCTCCTATAAGGAGTTTATAGATAGGCTCATGGATAGGTTTGACAGGAAGGATCTCGAGATACACTTTAGGGATCTAGCCCAGTTGAGACAAACTGGCACAATAGAGGGGTTCATCACAGAGTTTGAACGGGTAGCCATGGCAGTGACAGATATATTAGAACCTAGGTTGATCATGCTATTCACAGAAGGACTCATAGAACCTTTGAGACGATGGGTGAATCCATACAGGCCTCCCACTTTGAAGGATTCCATCCTTCACACTCGAGATCTGGCAGACTTAGTGCCAAAGACTAAAACTTTCTCCAAACCATTTGTTCCCCAGAAGGATCAAGACAGGAAGCCATTCCAGAGAGAATGGAAGGGCAAGGAGAAGTTGGATAATGAGACTAGGCGAGAGCTTATGAGGACGAAGCTTTGCTTCATCTGTAGAGATCCTTGGGTCCTAGGCCACAAGTGCATGGGAAAGGGAGAGATTCATTATATTTAGGTAGCAGCAGACAGCGTGGACAGTGAGGAAGAGGAGCAGGACAATGGATCCCCTAGTTTAGAAGAGGAGTCAGCACCAGCAGAGGAGCATCTTCCCCGTAGACCACCGACACCGGCAGGAGCCCATCCTCCAGTAGTCCCACAATCGCCAGAGCAGACTGACAGGAGAAAACCAGCAAAGGGAGGAGTCATAGCGACCCTTTCCGATGTTCCCAGAAATGATACCCTCTGTATCAAAGGGATTATTTAGGGGCAATGGGAAATCACCCTGATAGATGGTGGGGCCACCCACAACTTCATAGACGCTTCACTAGTATCAAGACGAGCACTTCAGACAGAGGAGTTTTAGGGGTTTGATGTTGCAGTAGCAGATGGCCACACAGTGGAGTGTCTAGACAAAATTCCAAACTTAGAGATGAAGTTAGGCAACTACACAGTGAGAGACACATTTTATGTGGTTGACCTATCGGACATAGATGTGGTGTTAGGAGTTCAGTGGATGATTACCTTGGGAAACATCACTACCAACTACCAAACCTTGGAAATGGGATTCATAGATCAGGATGAGAAGAAGGTTGTTCTAAGAGGTATGTTGACAGGAGCACCTAGGATAGTTTCAGCCAGGAGGATGGAGAGGATATTCAGACATGGGGAGGTATCATATGTCGTAGAATGCTTGATCACAACTCAGAAGGATTCAAAAGATCGACAACAATACCACACAGAGATCAAGAATTTATTGGGATGACATCAGCAGGTCTTTGAGGCAATCCTACCAGGTAGACCACCTGACAGGGGGTTTGAGCACACCATTGAGTTAGAGGAGGGGGCCAAACCTATGATCACCCCCCCTATCGTCATCCTAGGAGGTTCAAGGATGAGATAGAGAAGGCAATCAAGGAATTGTTGGCAATGGGACACATCAGACCGAGCAACAACCCATTTGCTTCTTTAGTTGTCTTAGTTCTGAAGAAGGATGGCACCATGAGGATGTGCATTGATTACCGAGATTTGAACAAGAAAACCATCAAAAACCGGTACCCTATCCCATGCATTGACGAGTTGATGGATGAACTTCATGGGGCATTTTTCTTCTCAAAAATTGATCTACGCTCTGGATATCACCAGATCAGCATCCGAGAGTAGGGCATAGAAAAAATAGCATTTCGATGTCATTTTGGACACTTCGAGTTCCTCGTTATGCCATTTGGGATAACCAATGCACCCGCTACATTCCAGTCTTCCATGAACCATATATTCAGGGATCAGTTAAGGAAATTAGTCTTGGTTTTCTTCGATGACATCTTGATCTATAGCTGGTCATGGCAAGAGCATATGAGGCACCTGGATGAGGTATTGAGCATCATGGAGGCACAGTCATTATATGACAAAGAGTCCAAGTGCGAGTTTGGTATGATAGAGATTCTTTACTTAGGCCACATCATCAATGCACAGGGGGTACAGGTGCACCAAGAGAAGATCAGGGCCATTATGGATTGGCCGACGCCCAAGAATATGACAAAATTGAGGAGCTTCTTCGGGCTGTGCAGCTATTACAGGTGGTTTGTCTGGGGTTTTTCTCATCTTGGAGCACCACTGACAGATCTTACCAAGCATGGGGCCTTCATATGGACCGAGAAATCATAGGAAGCCTTTGATCACATGAAGTAAGTCATGGGCACTTGTCTAGTGTTGGCACTACCAGACTTCACTCTGCGATTTGTACTAGAGTGTGACGCATCCGACGAAGGGATCGGTGCAGTTTTGATATAGGGAGGACACCCCATTGTATTTGAGAGACGGAAGCTTGGTCAACCTGAGAGGTTGTACCTCATTTATGACAAGGTAACGTTGGCAATCATGCATGTCTTGACCAAGTTCAGACAATATTTAGTGGGCAACAAATTCGTGGTCAAGACCGATCACAACAGTTTGAAGTATTTCCTTGAGCACAAGGACCTCAGTGAGAGGAAACAGAAATGGGTGACGAGGGTACAGGCATTCGAATTTGACATAGAGTATCTCAAGGGGAAGAAGAACATTGTGTTCGATGCACTCTTGAAGAGACCTGCGACATGTTCTTTGATGGAGATTTCAGTAGATTGGAAATCCCACCTGTTAGTGGAATATTCCAAGAACAAGTTTTCTTGTGAGGTGATGGATGGGAAGATACAGGATGACCAGTATAGGGTCATTGACGATGTCATATTTTACAAGGATAGAGTCTACTTGGTGCCAGATTCTGAGCTTAAGAAGAAAATCCTCACCGTAGTTCATGATTCACCTCTAGCAGGCCATCAGGGTTTTTTCAAAACCTACAGAAAGATCAGAGAGAGGTTCTCATGGAAGGGCCTCAAACAAGACGTTATGAGACACGTCAGTGAGTGTGTGATTTGCCAGCAGAACAAGTAGAGCATGCTCTTCCAGCAGGTCTACTTCAGCCACTCCCTATTCCAGAGCAGAAATGGGAGAGTATATCTATGGACTTCATCACCGGTCTACCCAAGGTCCAAGGTAAGGACTGTATCTATGTAGTGGTCGACAGATTGACCAAGTTTGCTCACTTCTACGCCATACCGACAGAGTACAGCGCAGTTCAGGTAGCCAAGATTTTCTTCAGGGAGGTCTTCAGACTTCATGGGTTGCCGAAGAACATCGTCAGTGACAGGGACAGTTGGTTCATAGGGACATTTTGGAGAGAGTTGTTTCGGTTGGTGGGGACAAAGTTGACACCTAGCACCAGCTATCACCCTCAGACAGATGGGCAGACTGATATTTTCAACAAGTGGGTTGAAGGGTATTTGAGGAACTATGTAGGAGGACAACAGAGAATGTGGGTAAAACGATTACATTTAGGGGAACATTGCTACAACACCACCTTCCACATTTCCATTGGTATGACACCCTTTCGAGCATTGTACGGATATGATGCTCCAACTTTGATAGACTTGGTCTTTGGGGAGAGCAGAGCTCCCAATGCCAAGGATTGGATCATAGAGAGTCAGGAGATTCTCAAATTGTTGAAAGAGAACCTATAGACGATGCAAAACCGATAGAAGATAAGCATAGACAGGCACAGGATAGATCATAGCTTTGAGGTTGGAGATTTGGTTTTCTTGAGACTCCAACCCTACAGACAGTCATCTATGAAGAAGAGTGGAGTCGAGAAGCTCAAGCCTAGATTTTATGGTCCTTACAAGATCATGCGCCGAGTAGGCGAGGTTTCTTGCGAGCTAGAGCTTCCATAGGGGAGAAAGATTCATAATGTGTTCCATGTGTCTTGCCTAAAAAAGGTAGTGGGACAATTCATTAACAGATCAGAGGAGCTTCCCCCGTTGCATGAGGAGGGACAGTTGGAGTTAGTTCCCAAGGATTTTTTGGAGTTCCAGGAGTGGAAACTAAGGAGCAGGGTCATCAGAGAGTGTTTGATCAGATGGAGAGGGCTTCCAGTAGAGGATGCCACCTGGGAGAGTGAGCAGGTGTTGCAGCACCCTGGACTAGTATTGCTTGAGGACAAGCAATTTCGGGAAGGGAGGACTGTAATGTCCCTTTCCAAATAGGAGCTCCAGAGGAGGAGGCTTAATGGTCTAAACCACCCCGTTAGACTATAGCCAGGACCAAAGAGGGGTAAACAGGGTTACTAGAGGTCACTCCAGTCAAAGGTGTTTTATTCGGAAAGTGACATTGAGCTAACTAGGCTTAAAAGCACTTTTAAGTCATTATGAGCTAAAAATAGAAATCAACAGTGAATTAGTGTTTCAACAGTGATTTAGGGTTTCAACATGATTTAGGGTTTTGGAAATCAACAATGAATTAGGGTTTCAGCATGATTTAGGGTTTTGGAAAGCTATAAAGGAAGGGTCAATGACCTAATTCATCATTATGCATATTATGACTTGTGATTGAGGAGAAGAGGTGCATCTCAGGAGAAATAGTTCAGTGTATTCCAAGAGGAAGACACCAGTTGGATGATTTCAGTGTTGAAATACACACCCTAGTCACCGGGAAGATCATCCAGGTCTTCCATCATTCTTCATTGATTCCGCAGTGCTCCCATATTCCGGGTATTATCTTTTAGTTGCCTAAGGCTGTCAGTAAGGGACTATAATGTATAAATAGAGGTCGAGAGGACCTAGGTTGGGTGGGTACTGTAGTTGAGCCTTGTTATTGATCACTTTTCATTAGGAGAATATTGTATTAAGGGTGAGAGAAGTGATGAGAGAGAGAGCCTCCTGGTATTGTAATATCTTCAGCTGGGTGCGAAGATCAAGTCCTAGAGATGGGTGCGCGAGAAGGGGGAGGGAAAGAAAGAAAGAGAGAGAGGATCTGCGGGCCAAGAGCACAGATCAGAACTGTAAGATTTATCTTAATATACCATAAGCAAAGTTCTATGGACGTATCCCTAGAGAGAGGGTGAACCATGTACATATGTTGTTGTGTATGTGATTGATGCTTTGAGCTCTGTCATTGTTATATTATTATTTGCATTATTATATTAGATCAGATCTATAGTTGTGGAGGATAGATATAGCTATTTGAATGATAGATGCATGTTGTGTTGTTGTTGTAATAAGAACCACTTGATATTCCCCTGGTTGTAGACATCTCTGTCCTGTAACCCCCTCATAGATGCTTCAGGTGAGACTGGATCTTCTTCTCAGGTGCTGCCGAAAGGGCCAATAGCTAGGGCTTGTTGGTGCGCTCTTGGAACTGAACCTTGGGTCTACTCCTATGCCAACAAATGGTTCCATTGCCAGGCCAGGAATATTTTTAAGGGAATGTCAAGGTGGTTCCCATCGAAGACAGAGATCCAGAAGTGGATAGAGGATCAAGAGAAGGACTTCACTGAAGCCCAGAACAAGAACCCTAAACTAACTATTGAAGATTGTCTACAAAGATACATCTTCACCGACATTCACGAGATCATCTTTGGAGGAATCCATCAGGATCTACACGAATGGTTGGCTAGGTTAGCTGACACACAGTTTGAAATCAAATCTAGACCTCTTGTGGTTTTGACACCAGCATTGATCCAGAAGGTCAGAGAGTCGACAACGTTGTATCCAGGGCAGTAGATCACTGGTTTTATAGTACCATTGGAGGGTATATCACCGAGTTTTCTATTGACAGAACATAATCATATAGCCAAGCCGAGAGATACTTTTTCAAAGGACCCAGAGGAAAATTTGTGCACTTCCTGAAGCTAAGAATCAAGATGCTCTTGCATGAAAACCACATCTTGAAGATACAATAGACTGGTCAGACCTAGAAATGCTAATGTTCAAGATCTCGAACAGGGACAAGGACACAGAGGCAGGACATACACGCAGTGGGAAAGTATTCTGAGGAGTTTACCTTGAGAACTTGTTTAAGAAAAACTACAGAGAAGAGGGTTTCTATAGTGGAGAAGAGGTAGATCTAACCGAAGAAGAGCATCTAGAACCCACCATAACAAAAGAAGGGGAAGCTGAAGAACTATGCCAAAGTGAGCCATAAATCTCAGGAACTATGCGGACTACTGAAGTAAGTAAAGTTAATCCTCCTATTGTCCCAACAATACTTAGCAGTCAGAATAACTAGAACCACCAGAGTCTTCAGAGTATTGTGACTAGTAGCTCAACATCTACTCAGATAAGAACCCTAGTTAGCTTTATGGAAGATGAAATGAGACTCCCTATCTTTAGAGGAGATGGATCTGAAGATCCAGATCATCACTAGTTTCTGTATGAATCTATATGGAATAATAAAAGTATCATCGATGAAGCCATCAAGAGAACCCAATTCAACACTATGCTAAGGGACCACGCACTGAGCCGGTACATGAAACTTGTCCAAGGACTGGAACAACCTAAGCCCCTGAATGAGATCAAGAATGTGTTGATCGTAGAGCTTAAGAAACCTAAGTCAGAGTCACAATGTATTACCGAACTAAAATAGATTAAACAAAAGGTAGCAGAACCTGTTTGGGAGTTCGACCAGAGATTCAAGACCCTGACAGGCCGATTAACTTTTCAAATCCATGATGAACAGAACAAAGAATAGTTAATCATTGTGTTGTTACCACACATAAGATTCCCTATGATGCAGCAGAATATTGCATCTCAGGCATAAGCCTTGGAGATCGCCATGAACCTTGAATCAACACCGATGGGAGAATCTAGCTCAGGCATTAGCCAGATCATGAGCCAACTAACTAGTTTGTCTTTATAGGTCGAGGATATGAAGAAAGATAAGGGAAAAGACCCAAGGGAAGATGTCTGGTGTGTAAGATGCAGATATGAAGGCCATGATAAGGAACATTGTCCCTTATTTCATGAGTACTTGGCATCAGGGGCATCAAGCCCCTTAAAGAAAGTTAACCTACCCTGGTGTGATGTATGCAGAAATAAGCATCGCCCGGTGAGTGCTACTACATGTAGAAGTATGGTCTGACAACCATAAACTTGTATTGTACATTCTGTAAATTAGTGGGGCATGATGATTGAGATTGTAGAGCTTATGATCTCATGCATGAAATTTCGAGAGACATATAAAATATTCAAGGCGAAGTACAACAAGAAGGAAACACTCTGTAGTACAACTCTCTAGGGAGAGGAAATTTCACTCCTCATGGTGGCTACAGAGGACGAGGACGAGGAGGAGGTATGGGCCGAGGCTGAGGAAAAATAATCTGTTACAACTGCATGCATCCATGACATTTAGCAAGGGATTGTTAGAATCCTTGCACAACCTGTACTTACTGTAACTCCTTCGAGCATGTCATAGAGGAATTCTCTATGTTGCTGGCTAAACTTCAGGAAAGACGAGGACCTCAAGAGAACCCACAAGTACAAATGATATATGATGAACCTCGAGGAGCAGATCCTAGAGTCGTTTTTATCACTCGAGTAGGCGCTACTACAGGAGAAGACAGAGCAGCCCAAGGAAAGACTGAAAATGACCATGGAGTCAGGAAAGCTATATAAAAGACCCCAACGTTTGATGCTAAGAAAGAAAGACAGATATTCGAGGAGGCAAGAAAAGAGTTCAAAGGAGATCAAGGATCTTCATCAAAGAGACAACCAGAAATCAAAGAATATGGCATGCCTCAGGCATTTGATCCGTCTGCATCCTCAACATAAGGGAAAGAGGTAAGCAAACTCATGGAATTTGTGTACACTTCTGTTAAGTTGATTCAAGATAAAGGTGATGTACAAGAATTACAAGCTTTAATCAAGCAGTATGAGCTAGGAAAGATAGACCCCTTACTAAATACGGCAGTGCACCAAATTGGAAAAAGGAGAAGGAAAAATAAAGAATTACACTTGAATGCTTAGATAGGAGAGTATTAGAGAGTCTACGTGGTCCTCGACTTAGGGTCAGAGGTCAATGTCATGACGAATAAGACTTGGGAACTGATTGGAAAAACCAAGCTGATATATTCCCCTATCAGGCTTCGCATGGCTAATCAGCAAGCTGTCAGCCCATTTGGATGATTAGAGCATGTACCAGTAGACATTGATGGAGTAAGAACCTTTGCAGATTTTGAGGTAATTGAAATTGTTGATGATATCTTCCCTTACCCTGCATTATTAGGAAGTGATTGGGCCTTCGATAATTCCACTGTTGTTGATCTAAAGAAAAGATGCATAACATTTGAGAAAGTTGGCCTTAGGGTCATTTCACCTTTAGATCCAGATGAGGGTACACGATATACAAAACCTATCAGATAAGAGGACGATGCATTTGAATTGGAAAACATCTACAAATTAACAACGAGACAACAAGATTATATCAACCCTACAACTGATGAGAATCTGAGCTGGCGAAGTGAAAACACATGTTCATCCGACTTAGAAGAAGCGTTGGAGAACTGGAAGAACCAGATGTATGAAGTATCTACAAGAAGATGTGCTAGGATAATCGGAGAAGTTCATTGGATTGGCAGAATAGTGAGTAATCTACCCACATTTGATGGGTTGAACTCCTTAGAGAAATTTTTATCATAATTTGAGACAAGTGTACCAACACAACAGAGGTTGTTGGAAATGGATGAGGCCATGAAATACACACCAGCAAGATGGTGGGGGACACATAAAATCAATATTATATACTGGACACAATGCCGAACTTTGATGACAGCGTGGTTTTCAGCACAAGTAGGAAGCTATGAAGCAAGGTACACAGGTTGAAGCTGCCCAAGGGACCATGTATGAAGCTGCGAAGAGGCCTAGAGTGACGTTCTTAGAGAACAGTGGGTACACAGATTTGTCAATACTCTGGATACCACCCCGATTAACTGGTACCTTCAAGCAGAGTTGCGCCTCGTCACTTCAAAATGGGAAGGTATGATCCAGAATTTTATAACCACTTTTTTTTTTGAAAGTGAATTTCCTTTAGTAGATCAAGCACTACATATGGTGAGACAAAAATTATTTAAGGGGACATCTGCCCTCCATTTGGAGCAAGAAGAGGATGAATGGATTCAGCCCCTCCAGAAACTGCAGATCTGCTACAACATTAATGCCGACGAAGACGATGATCCAAGGAAGGTGAATATCGCAGAAACAAAGCTCAAAGAGATGTGGAAGGACCAAAAGTTGAACTTCCATTCATTGGACAACTGATAAATATAAATAAAGTCAATATTGGGACAGAGGAGACACCAAATCTTGCCAATATCAGAGATTACTGGGATGCTGCTACCACTGACAAAATCACAGAATTATTGCACGAGTATCGGGACTTGTTCCTGACCCAGTTCACTGATATGAAGGGAATCAAAGGACCTATGGGAGAGATGAGAATACCTTTGAAACTAGATGTGAATCCAGTCAAGCAAAGACCCTACAGATTGAACCTTAAATATAAGGAAAAAGTGAAGATTGAGCTCGGCAGAATGTTGGAAGTAGGGATTATTGAACCTATCGAAGAGTCGGAGTGGATTAGACCCATGGTAGTGCAAGATAAAAATACAGGTGAGATTAGGATTTGTGTAGATCTCAGGAAGCTAAATGATGCTTGTCTACATGATCCTTTCCCTACACCATTCATAGAGGAAGTATTGGATAACGTGGGAGGCCAAGAAGTATATTCTTTTATAGATGGGTTTTCAGGATACCATCAGATCCACATTTCCAAGAAGGACCAACATAAGACTACGTTTGTCACAGAGTGGGGATCCTACCAATATATAGTAATGTCATTTGGATTCAAGAATGTCACAGCCATATTTTCCAGGGTGGTGGTTGAAGCGTTCAAAGAATTTTTGCATAGGTTTTTAGAATCATACTTTGATGACTGGATTGTTTTTAGTTTGTTGAAAAATCATATTGAATGTCTAAGGTCAATGCTGGATAAATGCAGGCAGTGTCAAATTGCTTTAAATTTGAAGAAGTGCATCTTCTTCTCACCATTTGGAGTATTATTAGGACATATTTTATGCAAGCAAGGATTTTTGGTGGATCCATCCAAGATTGAAATTATAGTTGATTTGCCACCACCTACTTCAGTCAAACAACTGCGCACTGTGCTAGGACATACTGGCTATTACAGGAAATTTATCAAAGGATATGCTCAGATTACTGCGCCAATGGAGAAGTTATTAAAGAAAGACTATCAGTTTGGTTGGACAAAAGAATGCCAGCAAAGCTTCGACACACTGAAACAAAAGATGGTAACTGCGCCTATTCTAGTCTTTCCGGAATGGAGCAAGGAATTTCATGTGCATGTTGATGTGTCCTCCATTTCATTAGGATCAGTACTGGCATAGCTAGGAGAAGGGGACATTGATCATCCATTAGCATTTTCCAGCAGGAAGTTGTCCTTAACTGAAGTTAATTACATCACTATAGAGAGAGAGGGACTAACCATGGTGTATGCATTGCAGAAATTCCGCCACTACTTGTTGGGAGGACACTTCAAAATGTTTATTGATCACTCCATGCTAAAGTACCTAGTCAATAAGCTAGTTTTGGGGGGGAGAATCTGCAAATGGCTTCTTCTGTTTCAGGAGTATGATTTTGAGATCATAGTTAAGCTAGGAAAAATGAACAAAGGCCCGAACCACCTGTCGAGGTTGGAACATGGAGAAGACCTACCAGTCTAGAGGATACAGTACTATATTCACAACTACTCACCATTAGAAAGATTGATGACCACTTCGCCGACATATCCAAGTTCCTGTCAACGGGAATGGCCCCAGGCGAGTACACAATTCCTTAGAAGAAATAGCTAGTGGTGCGCACTGCAGATTTTTCACTGATAGTTGGTCAGCTATATAAAATGGGACCTGACGAGATACTAAGAATATGTGTGATGGAGGCAGAGCACCCTATGATCCTCGAAGAATATCATGAAGGCATTGCAGGAGGACATTACGCAGGAAAAGAAACTGCGCAGAAGGTTCTGCGAGCTGGCCTTTGGTGGCCTACGTTACACAGAGATGCTAAAGAATATGATAGAGAATGTGATGTATGCCAGTGAGTTGGAAAACCATCCCGAAGAGATGAGATTCCATTAGCACCATAGATGACCCTGTAGGCATTTGGAAAATGGGCCATTGACTTCGTGGGACCTATAAACCCACTAGGAAAGCACATAGGAGCAAGGTATATTATCACTACGGCAGAATACCTGACTAGATGGGTCGAAGCAAGAGCGATCATTGACTGTAGTGCAGCTACAACTACGTGTTTTATATTTGATGACATAATAACTAGGTTTGGATGCCCTAAGGTCCTTATGAATGATCAAGGTACACATTTCATCAATAAGACAGTTGAAGCCCCGACTGAAGAGTTTGTTGCCCACCATCAGAAGAGTACACCTTACCATCCACAAGAAAACGGAATGCTTGAAGCATTAAACAAGATCTTGGAGACAACATTGACAAAGATTTGTAGTGTGAACATGGATGACTGGGATTTAAGAGTACCAGCAGTACTCTGGGCTTATAGAACCACTTGCAAGAAATTAACAATGCAGACCCCTTTCAAGTTGGTTTATGGTCTTCAAGTTGTTGTCCCAATGGAGTAATTGGTACCAAGATTAAGAATTGTTGCATTTAAAGACATGGATGATACTGGTGCTATTCATGAGAGGCTAGCACAGTTGGTCGAACTAGAATAAGACAGATTCATTGCAGGATTCCATCGGCAAATTCAGAAGGAACGAGAAAAGGCCTACTATGACAGACACATCAAGAAGAAGATATTCAGGCAAGGTGATTTAGTACTGGTATATGACAGTAAGTTTATCAAACACCCTAGGAATTTCAGAATGCATTGGCTCAGACCATATGAGATTGCCTATGTTACAGAAGGAGGAGCTGCACAACTGAAGACATTGAAAGGAGACTAGAAGAAAGGCTTGGTGAATGGGAGTCAGCCGAAGTTGTACTATGACAACCAGCTGCCTCATAGCTCTTAGTAGAATCAAGAAGAAAAAGTACCAGGTACCAGGTGCAGTTGAAACTAGGTACCAGGCACTGAAAAGACAATTTGCACAAGGATAGGAAGGAGGCATAAAGCAAAAAGAAAGGTATGTACTGTGTAGTCGAAAGTCGAAGTAAGAAAAGAGGATCAGAGCTCAAGTGCCTCGAGATGAGTCACAGGTGAGTGTTGGGGGCCTATTGGCCCTTAGTTATGGAAGGAAGTGAAGAATGAGGAAGAAAAGGTAAAAAGTGAGCTTCGCGGGAGACACAGTGACTATCACTGGGTCAAAGTGAGCAAAAGAATAGAAAAGATGGAGCGAACTGCGGAAAAGCAAACCATTGGATGAGGAGATAGAGGATGACAGATAAATAAGGAAGAGGGACCGAGGATGACTCAGGAAGTGAAAAACAACCAACATTGGATGCTTTGGAGCACCGCGAGATGAAGAAGGAAAGACAGTCTGGCGAAGCCCGAAAAAAGTGGGTCAAGTTGACCTAGGGTTTTAGACACATAGGGTTTTGGTAATTAGGGTTTAGACACCTAGGTTTCGGCCTAAGGTTGTTGGTGAGGGACTATAATGTATAAATAGAGGTCAAGAGGACCTAGGTCGGGTGGGTATTGTAGTTGAGCCTTGTTATTGATCATTGTTCATTAGGAGAATATTGTATTAAGGGTGAGAGAAGTGATGAGAGAGAGAGCCTTCTAGTATTGTGAGATCTTTAGCTGGGTGCGAAGATCAATTCCTGCAGCTGGAAACGCAGGAAGGGGGAGGGAAAGCAAGAAGGAGAGAGAGGATCTACGAGCCAAGAGCACATATTAGAACTCTAAGCTTTATCTTAATATATCATAAGCACAATTTTGAGGACGTAGTGCTAGAGAGAGGGTGAACCACGTACATCTGTTGTTGTGTATGTGATTGATGCTTTGAGCTCTGTCATTGTTATATCTGCATTATTGTATTAGATCATATCTATAACTATGGAGGATAGATATAGCTATTTGAATGATAAATGCATGTTGTGTTGTTGTTGTAATAAGAACCCCTTGATATTCCCCTGGTTGTAGACATATTTGTCCTGCAACCCCCTCGTAGCTACTTTGGGTGAGACTGCATCTGCTTCGCAGGTGCTGCCGAAAGGGCTAGTAGCTAGGGCTTGTTGGTGCGCTCTTGGAGATGAACCCTGGGTCTACCCCTGTGCCAACAGGGCTCTAGGCTGGTGAGCTTCTCATGGAGTCCAAACACATAGATCCCCCACCTGAAGTGCAAAAGGAGAAACAAGCCTGACAGCTCTGGGATTTGAACCCACGCCCTTTCGGACCACTCGGTGAATTATTTTCAATATTTGTTCAATTGCATTAATTTCAATATTGTACAATTGTAGATAGATCCACACCTGTAGTCAATCGCTATTATTTTTTTTTTACACAACAGTAATCTCTCATTTGTGAGGGATAAATGTAGTCGGTCTCTCCACCATTAAGTGAAGTCGTTATTATTCTATTTTTCCACAACAGTAACCTCTTGTTCACTAGTGATAAATGGAGTCGGTCTCTCCACCATCAATTGTAGTCGGTATTTGAACCACACATTTTTGGGGAGCATTAAATGCAATCAGGTTATTAACGCATAGGCTACCTATTTGTTAGAGTCAATGTCCTCTTTGTTTTTTTTTGGGTTGATCCACATATAGGGATCGTGTATATATGAATATAGGAATAGATGTATGATATGGATTCATCTAGATTCATTTCCATCCCTATTAATATCTATATCCCTATATATTGCATGCATGGAAAGCAATGATATGTTCTTTATATCCTTATTCCATCATATATGGTCTATTGGTTGATGATGTCATTAATATAGATGATAATCCATCCTAAAAAAAAAAAAAAGCATGCGGTGTGCGCTTAAGTGACCTAGGTCTAACCCAAAGTCAAGCCTATCGACCAAACAATATTAATTCCTAAATCACAATCTATATGCCACAGTCCACATTTGAACCAACACAAGCCCAACGCAAGCACCAAGCCACACAACACAACACAACAACTCAAGTTAAAGCCAGGGCACAAGTGCCAAACCAAGTCACATGAAGGAGTTGGTTAGAAAACCACTTGCACTGATGCTATAAGCTTCTCTTACTCCAATAGAAATAGAGTGTGATTACCAACACTGGATAATTCATAATTTATTTCCAATCACGAGATCTATCATCAAGGATTTGTTTCCTATTAAATCCACCTTTCCAATCTTCATCGTCGCCCTTTCAAGGGTTGAAGAAGAGAAATTGTTAACTCTGAGATCGAAGTATAGATACAACGAAGACCTCGAATTGAGATTGATGAGGATGAATTCGGGTTAACTTGAAATTTTATTATTAGATTGGATTCACTTTTAACACAAGGCAACAACAACACAATTGAAGTACAAAACCAGAGGGCAAAGAAACATAACAGAAACATAAAAAAATAGAAGAAAAAAAAAGCTTAATAGATGAGATGAAAAATAAAAATAAAAATTACATAGAGCTATGGGTCGACTTGATTCACTGAATCATGCCATGGCATGACTGATGTTGTCGAGAATTGTAGGGAGGATGTGTAATCAAGAAAGTCAGTTGTACACGCCGAGAGGAAATGTGAGTTCTCGGTTGAAATGAATTCACTGAGTCATTACCACCCAAAAAAGTAAAAATGGGTTTGAAATCATCATTGAAACCATTGTTATAATGTTCACTATATACAGGACTATCGAAAACGTCGAGTAAATTGGGTGGAAAGAAGAAATTACGGAGCACAGACATTTCTCTTTCCATTTTTCTCTCACTGCTCTGAAAAAAAAAAAAAAAAAAATTAAAAAGTGACAACTACTTTTTCACGGCCTGCCAGTTAGTGTATCTCCTCAAAGGGGAGGTGATGGTATGGGGTGGTGATGGCTTGTTTACAGTGAAGACATATAGAATACGTGGATAGTTTTCAATCTTCCTTATTTCCCCACCATATTATCCCAATGCATATTTGGGAACTCGCCCCGTCCCATCCCTCTTTTCCAATTCCGATCTGCCCACATGCATAGATGGAGTGTGAGGTGAGGTGGTTCAACTGACTACTCCCTTTTTTGTGATGTGGGTCCAGACATAGTAGAGGCATCAACATCGGTAGAGAACATAGTTGAATTCACATGGCCCTCAGTAGCAAGATATTTCACCATTTGACACTTTAAGCATAGCTAAATAGGCCTGTTCGAGGTCTGGCATGAGACGAGAATATTTCTGAGAGAGGAAGAACTTAATCCTCTTGTAAGAATAGTAGATATGGCCGATTTCTTCTTTGTTTCTTCTCTTTCATGACTTCTCGTCCTCCAAGAACACCACTTGTTGCTGTTGTGCTTCCACGGTGGGAGAATCCACAACAGCTTGTGGATCTTGGACATCGTAATGCTTGTGTTTCTTGATTGTTTGATCTGACAAAACCATCGAACTTTTGGAGACAAAACCCCAAAGGAAGGGTCTCAGCATTTGGGGAGGAATTTAAATTCCTTAATGTAAATGATTTCTTTATTTATTCTAGAGAATGAGTCATAGTTCTAGAAGAACTATGGATAGGGATGAGTTGTTTTGATATGGAATATCTTAGAGACCTTAGGGATAGTTGGAGTGATTTTAGGATCAGTCATCAAGTTTTGTGGATCTAAACAACATTATGTTTGTTCCTAAATTGTATATAGACTCTATGTCTACGAATAGAGAGGGAGAGACCAAACTAATGTAAATCAGGTCAAAGGTTGGCCAAATACTGTTAGATCAGGCCAATAGAGAGGTGAATATCTGAGTAATGGTGTATGTACAGAGTTATTGAATGAAATAGAATTTCATTTCATTCGTATCTCTGACTGAAATATGAGGATGAAATGGGAAGAGTTTCGGTATCTGCATGAAGTATGGACTAATGATAGATTTGGTTATTGATCCCTCATAGATCTCTTGCATGGATGAGAGGCACTTTAGGTTTTTTGTGCATATGGTAAGATTCTCTGTGTGTATTTACAGGCGAATTAAAAGGGTAATTCATGTATTCATCGACTGTACATGAATTAGGGGTTTTGTGTGATTCTAACCCTGAAGAACGAGGAAGAGACTCGTTGACATGAATATATCTTTGTTAGTGTGAATGGAAAACTGAATGAGCATATGATTGTTTACTATGGAAAATATATGTAATTCCTATAATAGAATAGGAGTGCAAAGGTTTTGATGGTTGGTTGATTTTCCAGCAATAAATAGCTACAAGAATATGTGATTTATGTGAAGGGGTTTTTAAAACTTCTTTTTGAGGACTGAGATCTCTGTGTCTCATTATGAATCAGATGTCTTAGTACTGGATCAAAGCTTGTGAGGTATATCGAACTGTGGATTCGATTTGTGGAAATTTTTCCAAAACTCTCCATTGGCAATATGGTGAAGTATTGGTGAATGGTCAAGGCATTGAAGGAAGTTGTCATTTATGTGCAGAGTAACTAAATTTTGTTAATCAAGGATCCATGTGGATACTTGAAAGAGTATGTAAACACGTTGCAAAGAAGATTATATACCTCTGGGAAACGAGATCCATTTCGAGACCCAATCTTAATTTGTACTTGCTTTGATCTGGTGTGGGATTGTCCAAATCGTGATGGCTTGAATTCCCATCCATTTCATCACTCTAAGACTAAATTAGAGATGGAACGGTAGTAGGTGCAGAGCACTCGCTCTTGTGAGATGAGGGTTTATTATATTTATTTGTTGGATTGTTGGTCTTTGCTGCCTCATGGATTGTTGGTCTTCATAACTAATACACAACATGACACCTATAGATAGAGAACATGTTGAACTTGCTTTGAAACTGTGAGATACACCAACATAGTGAATTCAATAGATAAATACGATTCATCAGTCACAACTTGGAATTTTGAATAGGGATTTAAATTCCCTCGCCCTCTATCGGTCATCCAAAAGCTAGAATGTGTAAGTAGTTATCATGAGTTGAAGTATTTACCTTGAAATTATAATTGTGGGTATATAGAGGATGCGGGTCCTGTAGCTGTCTTTTAAAAATCTGGAAGTTTCCTAAGATAAGAATAGAGTTTGTACACTAGAAAGAGAATCATATAGAGTTGTAGTTGTTGTATTTACAAGATGATGATATTTCTGTCAATCCTGAGTTGATTGTTGAAACGCCATATGCACGTGAACTGTTAGAATCTAGTTAGTAATGTTAAGAGTGAAGGACACATCAATGTTACAAGAAAGACATTTACCACTTACAAGTTAGCAAGAGGTTGGTTTCATGGGGAGGTCAATGAGTTTTAAGGTCTCCATAATATTTATGATTATCAAAAGAAACTAATGACATGTTCTACTCTTAATTCTTGTGTATTATATGTTTTGTGTATGAGAATATCTATGAATTTCTAGTTATACTTATTATCCATAGAGGGAGGGTCATGTAACCATTTACCGTTGGCTAGAAAATACTATATAATTAATGGAGAATTTGATGTGGTGTGCAATTGAAAGTTTTGCTAGCTTATGCGCATAGCTTATGCACTTGGGTTGCTTCTACACTTAAGTGTGAGTGAGAAGGTATTGACCCTAAAGAGGGTGTAATGCCAAGTCTACCACCATAGCAGTTATGGATTTTTTTTAATCAATTACCTAGGTTAGCGTGGTCATATGGTATACTGTAAGTGGGCTTATGTTGTGAACCTAGAACTTGAGTTTGGAATGATAAATGAAATATCATGACGTTATTTTTATTTATATCATAATGTGTGATGGGGTATATCGACCAGTTTCTATCGACCGATGTGATGTTAGGTCTAATCATGTTTAATTGTTGATTTGACTTAATAATACTAAAGTAGTGGAGTTCATCTATATCCTGTGAAGGATTGGTAACTTTGGTATAATAAGTGAAAAGTACCTTAGATAACGCTAGTTGACTAAGAAAAATGAATGAAATAACACTTTGAGAAAAGGGGGCATTCTTGGGGAAAATGCCATCACTCTCACCCATAAATTTATTTGGTAGTAGAAATTCCATTGGAGTTTCCTGGAGGGGTGAGGTGTATAAATGGGAACTCACACCTTGAAATTCATTAATTGGTCTAGCAACTACTTGTTCACTAAGAAGGATTTTTCCCTATGAAGAAACTCTATTTGAAAATAAATAAGTAAATAAATAAATCTATATGAGGAATGATGAACACATGCTTCCCATTGTTAAAAATGTCTTTCATGGTAGGGGAAAGAACTTGAAAGTGCTAGAAATGGACAAGAAAAGAGCTAGATACCAAAGTTGGTAAGTACTATGTAGGTATAGAGGATATAATTTTGAGACGTAAGAAGTATAATGCTGAGAAGAGAAGACCTCAAGGAAAAATGACTAAATATTTTGGAATGAACTCTTGTAGTAAATTTATTATTGATATAAAATGTTCATTAAACCACGTGTCAAAGCGATGCTCTTTATGTATAGGCATGTTTGTAATAGTGAATTGATGATAGAAAGAAGGATTTTCCTCGACCGTGATGAAGAGAATCCTATACTAGACAATTAACTTGTTTGAGATATAATTTATATAACTTAAAGAAAAGAGAGATATTAAGGACAACACAAAAACAAGCTGTGAAGTAACAACATCACATGACCATCAATTAGCAGTATCTTAGTCAATGCTTGTAAGCATGGAAAATTTTGGTGTGTCAATCTCATGAGTGATGGAATATGTATTGTCAAGCTAGAGTGATCATCAAAGTCGACAAATGCTCGTCTATAATTATCAATATATCTCAAGCGGAATTGTATGTATGAATTAATGCAAATTATGTCGAACTCAATATAATATTCACTTAACTAGAGAACCAATGATGAGATAAGGTTCAAATGGTGTTCAAACTAGTAGACTATAATTTAAATAGGGAACTAAGGAAAAATACATCTATACGAGAAGAGATTCTTTTCATTAATTAAATTACAAGTGGTAATAAAATAAAGTTGGGACACAATAAGGTGCCTACCAAATAGGGGTAGTGAAATCAAGATATTAATATATTCAACACATTTTAATCAAGTGAAGGTCCAATGGGACCAATATAGCATAAGGTTTTCTATCAGGAAAGACACATAAAAGTCATG
>ML778208.1:575693-586840 GCA_009831015.1 Picea engelmannii
ATCACCGAGCTCTCCTCTTGGGACAGCGTATGGATATGCTCTTTGACGCATTTTCCAATGCGCCTGCCAAAAGGAGATGTCCCCTCTGTGCGCAAGCTTTCGCCATTCCAGTTTACCAGCATGGATGACAGGTCACATGGCACATAGGCTCTTTTACTTGCTTTCTAGGTTTTTAGTTTCTTGTGCACTTAGAACTTTTGACATCTGTTCTGGTTTCCTTCGGGCAGAACAGATGTCACTCTGTTATTATGTCTTCTATACTACTGCTACTTGCTACATGCATATGCTGGTTTCCGATGATAATCGGCAGCATTTTGTATGGCCACAGGCCTACTCTTTTGTACACTCTGTCATTTTGTCTATATAATATAGCAGGATCCACTTTTTTACTCAAAAAAAAACATATTTAATACAATTAATATATAACCTTATAACAATCGACTCAGAGCTAGTTCGGAAAAGGGGAATCTGACTATTTAATTAAAACAAACAATTGTGATGGTCCCTGTGGAAGTTGACACAATGTGATTTTTTCCCAGTGCTCTGAATGTGAAAGTCAAGAAATTCAACCAAGCATGGGTAAACAGCGGGAGTAAATATGACTCTCTTAAGGTATTCAAATTCCTCGTCATATAATTGGTGATGCACATGAATGGATTAACTAGAATACCACTATCCCTATCTATTGTCTAGCAAAACCATGACCAAGGGAATGGGCTTGGCATAATCAACAGGTAAAAAAGACCTTGTTGAGCTTGACTCTAGCATGACTTTGTGAAATGACTTGAGAAGTGTAGAATAAGTGGGATTATTTTTCGGCACAAATGAGATACAACTACTTTTAACGTCATTTTACTTATTATGTGCGGAGGAGAGCGGAATCTACCCTATTTTTGGCCTTAAGACACATTTCAATGGGTCGATATGGGCGAAATACATTGTCAAGTGGAGATTTTGGATGGGGTGACACATCTGTTAAAAGATAACATAAAATATAATTGGTGTATATAGAACATTTGTATTTGGGATATCCTAGTGCACAACCACCCTTATTACATTTCCCTCCTAATTTTTAGTTACATCCAATCATTTCTAAATTGAATCTAGTTTCCTCACTTGGAAAATATGGATAGATGTGTGAACCCTACCCCCATTTTCTAGTACCATGATATGGGAGATCCCTAACCATGAATGAAATGTTCCTATGGTTTCCAAGGTTATCTCTTCTAAGTTAGATTTGTTAGTCCCTACCCATGATATTAAAGATGTCAAAACCCATTTCCATAAGCCTATGGTTACATACAAAGGGAAAAAAAAAGGTGGACACAAAAATGCCACCCATTCCTCCTCAGGGTCCTCCCTAGGATCTTGTTGTATTTCATAATGTTTCACACTCCATTAATATCCATGTTGTTATCAAATTGTTTTATATCCCTTCTCATCATGACAAGGTTTTATTTGTTGCCCCTCTATTTAGATATGGAATGAGGATTGTGATATCCTTTCATGACATGCACTTAGATTCATTTACCCCTATGCAACCCAACACATGTTGTAAGGTTAAGATATGATTTAACTCATGAAATTATCTTGTGTAAGGCTTATTCCCTTATTTTCGACAATATACACACTTCTTCACCTTCTTGAAGCAATATTCAAACATGGTAGGCTACCATAATCTTGCATGAAGAATATTTTGTATTGTCTTAGTTCCTCGAAAATCTCCACCCACCTCTCCATAATGGGATTCATGTATCAAGTGTCTAGTTTTTTATGGTTGAACACATCTTCCCAATATTACATTCATACCTATTCTATATAGGTTCACTAATAATATCTTAGATCTTAATGATTTATGTGATAGGTTTCTTTACTTTGGAACATTCATTCCTTAGGATTCTTTACCATATTCAAGTGATATACATCCTCCACGTACCCAATTGTTTTCTAACCCTAAAACAAGTTAGCATTGGGGAAGTATCCTTCCATCTGTTTCTCCTCTACTCCATTCTCTATCCTAACCAAGTGGTCTATTCCCTCATGGGAATTGATGTGTTTCACAAATATTTTAAAATCACATTCTTGAAAAAGAATTAAGTAAAATATACATAATCATCCTAAGAAGATGGTCTTGTTTACTCATCTTGGCATATCCTTTGACAATTTTTCTCTAGTTCCATATGTGGCCCAAGAAAGACTTTATTTTGCATGGTTTTACAATTGGTTCCATATCTCTTATTAATTTTATATTATATGGATCTAATGACATACCGTCCTTGGTCCATCTAGCCAACTGGGACTTGATCTCTTGACCCAAAACTCTTGGGGGTTGACGTATTCGTAATATCCATTGGTTTTCTCAATATCTAGCATTCAAATCTCTCTGGAGGGATTTTTTTTGTTATGGACTATGGATAAAAGCTATAAAAAATAAATATCTTAAAGGTTCAGATATGGTCTTCTGATTGCATTTGGAGAATTACAAATTCTCTATAGCTTTAAACTTTTGGAGGAATTTTTTAGCACTCTACCATTGCTGAAAAAGTGGCTTGTGTGGTCTATTGCTAATGGATCTTGGGTTTTGATAGGACAAGATCCCTTTGTTGGTAGTGGCCCACATTTAAAACTTTTGAATGCTCTCATACAATTTTTAAAGTCTCTACAGGTTTTTCTCTCTTCCTCATATTGCTCATGGTTTTGTTTTAGTACAAATCTGGATCTCAAGATTGGTTAGTTCCTGTAGATATTGGTCTTGCTAGGGATGAATGAACGTATCTTGATTCCAAGAATAATTTGTTTTATACTGTACTTGGCCAACCACATATTAATTCATCTAGTCCTTCATATTAATTATTCTATAGGTTTGTTGTTTGATTGTGAAATTGCTTGTGTGAGTCATGTTTGAGTCTAGAAACCCTCCAATATTGTCATTGCATGTGACTAGTCTAACCATGTCAAATTTCAGTCATTACAAGAACAAATTGAAAAACATTCAATGTTGGCCCCATTCACATGTCACTTATAGGTTCCCCCAAACCCAATAGTGGTTTTTCTTTTTGTTTCTTTCATGAATAGACCTAGGAATCAAATGGTAGATTTTTCTTTCTTTCATGAATCGGCCTAGAGACCCACAAGGTAGATACATTAAATCAAAATCATACCTTTCAACCAAGGTTCCTTCTGATCTCTTTAGGGGAAGGAACGTTCCACTTATAAAATCCGCAGACCGATACCGAAAAACAAGAGCTAGCTCAACCCAAAGAGCTAAAATAGTCTCTGAAGGGACTAACATAGGGAGCACTATAGAACAAGAAATTGAAGCATCAATCATATTAGGACAAGAGGCAAGACCACTCGAGGCTTCTGCAGAACCAAACAATACAGCTTTTTCTTTTACACCACCACCAGGAAATCCTAATTTTGAAGATATCATAGACCCTAAACAGGTGAATCTTTTGTTTGGTAGCTTAGCCAATGTAATTATCTCTCAAATTGACACAGAAACTTTGGCACCGATAATCTCAACCAGCTCGAGTAGAGTCCCAGACATCCAATCAGTAGGAAGACCTTTTCATCGAAGAGAAACTTTGTTCTCTTCAAAGATAGAACCACTTAGGTACTATCTTTTTGGAAACCAAGCCAATATGGGTGATCAGGAGGACCATAACAATGTAAGACACGGGGAGGAAGAAGAAACTGGAAACCAAGCCGAAACTACCTTCGGATTTCTGATTTTAGACACCACTCCAAATGTCAACATGAATAATATTCCTCTCCCAACATTGCCTACCTTTTAGGGTAAAAACAATGAAGATCCAAACACTGTCCTATTTGAATTTAACATCTGCTACAGGAGCTACAACTATGTGCAAGATGCCCAGAAATTAAAACTCTTTCCTGCCACCCTGAAAGACTCTGCATTAAGATGGTTCATGGGGTTGGGAGAATCTAGTATTAGGTCTTAGGAATCCATGAAAGACATATTTCTTAAGAAGTACCAAGACTATTGCAAGACCAAAGAGTCTCGTAATGACATCTTTAAAGTCCAACAGTTAGAAGACGAGACCCTTGAAGACTATATGGAAAGATTTGGTTATATCTCCCAGAAGTAAAAATACCATGACCTCCCAGAGGATGCAGTTAGGGATCTTTTCCTTAAGGGAATCTCAGAAGAATATATATAGGTTCTTAACTTTATGGAATTAGGTGACATCTCTCATAAACCATTTGCTAAAATATGTTAAATGTGTAAAAACTACTCAAGGAGTAGAGCCAAAACAAGAAAGAATGTTTGGGACCCTTACAATAGAAGCTTAAAACCAATTAGTTTAGGTGGTATTACGAGAGCAGAGATATGGAAACTTTTATAAAACTTCAAGACATATATCCTAAGCACAATAGGTTCCCAGTTGGATACCCTTAAACTCAAAAATAAATAGGAGGAGGAAATTGTAGTAATGAGCATATATTGCCCAATATGCAGGAGGAAGCATTCCTCAAGGGAGTGCCCATTAGATAACATTTCAGTTTGTGGATTCTTTACATAAGACCATGTGACTGAAAAATATCCATCATTGCCCGGTTTATTAGCCATCTATAGGAGTGGATACCCTGGGGAGTCTTCTTATTCACCTAGCCTAGGAATCAACCCACATACCCAGATCTACAGTCTCAAGTTCCACCCTATTATCAAAAACAATAGTGGAACTCACCAGGTTGGAAAAACTGGTCTACTCAGTATCAACATCCTTGGATTCAAGGATGGAGGGGAGGAGACAACCAAGGAAACCCGCAATGTCCACCTATGCCTATGTACAACCATCCTTATCCTCAGTTCTCATCAAACACTCCACAGCTTCTCTCAGGTTTTGTTCCACCACCTTTACCTCCTATCCCACAACAACAACCACTCCAATTTCAAAATGAAAGATCCCCAAAACTGACAATATTACTGGCACAACCAATGTTGAATCCCAATAATAATCCCCCTCAACCTCTTAACAATGTTGAGATGCAAGCCTTCCTGACATATGTTATTACTCCTGTTCCATTACAAGAAATTCAACTAAGATCGGGAAAAGTTCTAGATAGGCAGAGACCTTCATTAGTCATCCAGGAAGAAGAAGAAGAGGAAACCACCCAACAACCCACGGATGACACTAGGTGGGAAGATGTTATTATCCCAAAGAATCAAGAACCCAAGCTCCCCCAAAATGAAACTTCACAAATTACGAAGGTCCCTCCTTATCCAGACTGATTGGTAATGGAGAAACCTACCACTCGACCAGAATTTTACATTTTGAATGAATTAAAAAATATTTGTGTCAAAATTCCCCTACTTCAAGCCATTAAAGATATTCCAATCTATAGTAAGGTAGTTAAAGAATTGTGTATCAAGAATCCAGGTAGGAAGCAAAAGGACCCTCCTACAGTATATTTGGTAGGAGGACTCTCTGAGTACATATCAGAATAGCCAAAGCTAGCAAAGTATGGGAATCTAGGAAACCCCGTAGTGACTATAACCATTAAGGAGGTCTCCATCGGAAACACTCTCATAAACCTAGGGGAAACCATTAATGTTATGACCGCTACTACCTTGGAACGATTACAGTTACAACCTATTCTTCAGCCTACCCCAACCATTTTTGAATTAGCAAATAAGACTAGGGTTATACCTGAAGGGATTTTAGATGATGTCATGGTTACTTTAGCCTCCTGGGAGTACCCTGTAGATTTTCTTGTCATTCATTCAAAGGATCCTGCCTGAGGCCATCCCGTTATTTTGGGAAGACCTTGGCTAGCCACAACTAATGCATTTATTGGCTGTAGAGAAGGAGAAATGACCATCTCGAATGGTCTCTCTATCCAGAAGCTCACCATTTACCCTCCAGCTCAACCTATTATGGATAATATATGGTGGCTTGAATGTCCATACGAGAATGAAGACTGGGAAGAGATCGTATTGCCTAGTGACCATGCAAGGGCACTTCAGGAGAATACACCAGAAAATGTGCTAAACCAATTCATTTATGTTATTGCATGTGTGGATTTTCCACAGTATTTTCCCCAATTTTCATACATGTTTGGGGAATAATTTCAAGAACAATTAGACCCATCCATTTTTTCTTTGACATCTTTTATTTTCGAAATAGATGAGTCTTATATGTCTTATACTATGCCCTATGAGATTAGTCCAGGGAAAGTTTTACATATAAACTCTGGGCTAGATACAAACCAACAGAAACAGATAGTAGATATCCTTAAATAAAAAACAAGAGCATTTTCCTGGGAATACACTGACATGAAGGGTATACAGCTTGACACATGCATTCATCATGTATACACCCAGGGGGAGGTAACACATGTTAGGCAACCCCAGAGAAGGATGAACCCAACACTCAAAGATATAGTCAAGGAGGAAATCCAAAAGTTGTTAAATGTCGGATTTATCTATCCCATCTTCGACAGTAAGTGGGTATCCCCGCTAGTAGTGGTTCCAAATAAAGTGACCTGGAAATGGAGAATTTGTGTTGATTTTTGGGAACTCAATAAGGCCACTTTGAAAGACTACTTTCCTCTTCCTTTCATTGACCAAGTTCTAGACACCTTGTCCGGAAAGAAGTATTTCTTGTTTCTATATGGGTACAGTGGGTACAATCAGATTCTTATAGCACCTGAGGACAAGGAAAATACTACCTTTACCTGTCCTTGGGGTACCTATGCCTATAGGGTCTTACCATTTGGATTGTGTAATGCTCCTGCCACATTTCAACGAGCAATATTAGGGATATTTTCTGATCTTATTCATGATTGTGTGGAGGTCTACATGGATGACTTCACAGTTTATGGCAACACTTACCAGGAAGCCTTCGACAAATTAGAAAAAGTCATCATCATATGCCAGGAAATGAACCTATCCCTAAGTCATGAAAAATGCAAAATGTTGCTAACTGAAGGAGTTGTTCTAGG
Organism: Picea engelmannii; assembly: GCA_009831015.1. Classification (NCBI taxonomy): domain Eukaryota; kingdom Viridiplantae; phylum Streptophyta; class Pinopsida; order Pinales; family Pinaceae; genus Picea; species Picea engelmannii. Next base: position 582,663 of record ML778208.1, read on the forward strand.
ACATCATGTTTCATCTGAAGGAATAAAAGTCGATCCTGCAAAGATTGAGGTCATTATTAGAATTCCACCCCCAAAGACTCAGAAAGAGGTGAGAATCTTTCTTGGACATGCCGGATATTACCGACGGTTTATTGAAAATTTTACAAAGATTTCTGCACCTATGTTTGGATTATTGATAAAAGATGTTGATTTTGTTTGGACTGAGCATTGTCAAACTGCCTTTGAAACCCTGAAAGCCAAGCTGTCTCTGACACCAATTCTTAGAGGGCACAATTGGACTCTCCCATTTCATATATCCATTGATGCCTCTGACACTGCATTTGGAGGGGTATTAGGGCAGAAAGAGGACCAACAGTCCTATGCCATTTATTTTGTAAGCAAGAACTTGTCCCCTGTTGAGTTGAACTACATAGTGACTGAGAAAGAGTTATTGGAATTTGTTCATGCTATTAACAAGTTTCATCATTACATTACAGGTTATGAAGTATTTGTACACACTGATCATTCCGCCATTAGGTTCCTCATGAATAAACCTATAACTAATAACTGAGTGACCAGGTGGCTCTTGTTATTGCAAGATTTTAATATTACTGTGCTCTACCAACCTGGAAAGGATAATGTAGTAGCTGACTTTCTTTCCCGCATAAAGAATGAGGATGATGATATCCCTGTAGATGATAGTTTCCCAGATGAGCATCTCTTTTCCCTCTCTAGCAATACCCCATGGTTTGTGGATATGGAAAACTATCTGGCTACAAGGAAGTTACTGTCTCATTTGTCACCTCATGAAAAGCAAAAAGTTATTACACAGAGTGCTAATTACTCTTTGGTTGGTCATGATTTTTTTTGCACAGGTCCTGATTTGATTATTTGTAGATGTGTCCAAGAGGATGAAGTACCTGAAATACTATGAAGTTGTCATAATGGACCATGTGGTGGCCATTTCTCTGACAAACGCACAACATATAACCTATTACATTCAGGTTACTATTGGCCTAGCATTTTCAAAGATGCTACCAAGTATGTGAGAAGTTGTGATAGTTGCCAAATGATAGGTAGACCTACGTCAGCTGACGAAATTCCTTTACAGACCCAAGTTATGATATAACCCTTCGAAAAATGGGCCCTCAACTTTGTAGGACCAATTTCACCCATGTCCCATAGGAATAACTATATCTTAGTTTGTACAGACTATGTCACCAAATGGGTAGAGGCAAAAGCTCTATTTAGGGCCACAGACAAGTCTGTTGTCGAATTCATCTATGAAGACATCTTTACCTGGTTCGATGCCCCTCATGAAATTGCTACCGACCAAGGCACTCAATTCACTTCTAAGCTGATGAAAGATCTAACAGAGAAATATGGGATTAAACATTGTAAATCTTCTCCATACCACCCACAAGACAATGGTCTAGTAGAATCCACAAACAAAGTTCTAGAAGCCATCTTGACCAAGACTGTTCAGTTACATCATCGATATTGGGCTGATAGGCTCCCAAAGGCTTTGTGGGCATATCAAACTACCTGGAGAAATACCACTCGACATACCCTTTATGAGCTAGTGTACGAGAAACAATTACGTTTACCAATAGAATTCCAAATAAGGACCTTCTATATTGCCGCAGAATTAGGATTGAACCTGGATGAGGCTCAGAAGCAATGAGCCCTACAGTTGAATAAGTTGGATGAAATCAGGCAAGATGCCATCCAACAGACGATATTATTCCAGATCCAGAGGAGCAAGTGGCATCACAAGTTTATTAAGAAGAAGCACTTCCAGCCTGGTGATTGGGCCCTATTGTTTGATTCCCGATTCAAAAACTTCAAAGGAAAACTTACCACCCATTGATTGGAACCTTACAAGGTAGACACTGTATATGACAATGGAGCTGTAAAAATTAAAACAATTGACGATGGACAAGTCTCCTTTGTGGTAAATAGACACCGACTTAAATTTTATCATAAGCCCATTTCCAGAAAAGATTTTCTATAGGTCATGTCAACTGATAAGGCATTGGCCTTAGTAGATGGGGAAGTTTCCCCTTGTTCTTGAAAGGTTTTTTAAAAATATTTCCTACTGTATATATGTAAATAGTTTTTGTTAATAAGGCAATTCTAAGAGGTTTTTGTTAATAATTATTTCATCGGGAGTAGACAGTTTCAAGGATCTTTCATTACAACATTGTTATACTTGAATTTTGTGTCTGCTAAAGCATCAAATGAATAGTGACTTATTGTAATTAGCCATGCTTTTGAAAAATTATAATTTTTAAGGAATTCTAAAGCAGTTTCTCTTGAAACTCTTCACCACTGTATAAGGAAGTGATACCATAACTATCAAGCCTAGAGGTCTCTTGTACAGTTTTTCCAAGAAACCTGAGTAAGTGAGTCAAGTGTTTTTATCAAAGAGTAACAAGGAAGTCTAATTAGCAGTTAGTCATGGAAACATCACAATAATTACAAAGGAAGAAAGTAAGTTGAGCCTAGAGATACCTTTGTGTTCTTTCTCGATGGTTGATCCGAAATCGGATCCAGAAGCCTGATAGGGCTTGAAAAATGCTCAAAAATGAAATTTCTCAGAATGCGACGAAACCTATGCCATTGCGTCTGTCTCGTCTTCCTGATTCCGGTGGTATATTTACTTTGTCAAACTGGCTCCGTATGGAGAAGATATCGCGTTCTGTCCGAAAAGCCAAACAGGTAAAAAAAATGGATGACTGTACAGTCCGTACAGTTCACATGTCATGTTGACTGTGCAGACCGTACGGTCTATACAGGTGATGTGGCAGCTCCTGTAGATGACATGTGGCAGCCTCAGGTGACGACACGTGGCAGAACATGACAGGATGAGTTGGCGTACGGATGGACCAATCTAGAGGTGACACGTGTCTGGGGCTTAGCCCCAGCCCTCGGCGCAAATGTATACAACACACGACCATTGCGATGTGACCACGGTGGGGAAGTGTTAACCACATGGGAGTTTCAGATGGGGGCGCATCCTCCGCCATAAGACCGGGGTTTATCCCTACACAAAAAATGCAGGCGGTTAAAGTTTAGTCGAGATCCTATTGTTGCGCCACAGAACCGGGAGCGGGAGCGCAAAAAGGGGGCCAGTGCATGGCGCGTGGCCACATGGCACCCCATACGACTGAAAATAAAGGGGCGTGCGCACAGAATCAGGGGCTTATGCCCAATAAACTTTATGAAGTGGGTTTTTTATTATTAATATGCCTATTTTTAGTTGATTCTCTCAATTTTTGGGGGATATTGGGCATTTTTGGAGCCCAAATTCTTGGAGGAAGTTGGACATGAGCAACCAAATTCAAAGCTATATAAACCAGGCTTCGTTGAGGCCATGGGAGAGAAGTCATAGCAGAGTTATGTAGAGAATCTTTTGATGCAGAGAAGCTTTTGAGAAGGAGACGTTGTCAGATCATTTCTGGGAGCTCCGGACATTCGTTTTGCATGCCGTTTTCTTTGCAGGGTTCTTGAGATCTGGATGAACATGACCAGATCAGTCTTGTAGCCATTTGGAATTGCAGAAATGTACTTTCGATCATTTGAACAGAAATAAGGAAGCCTCCCCCACAGAGACAAAGGCTCAGAGACGTAGGCAAAGTTGTGCCGAACTCCGTTATCAATCTGCGTGTTATGGTTTGCTGTCTATTATTTCATTTCAGATCTACATATGTGTATATGGCTGTTATAATTCCTCTTCTTTCCTCATTCTTTCACTAAGTTTCTCAAATGGTTAATTAACGCATGCAAAATTAAAACTCAACCATAAGTCATTAAAAGATCCTACGGATCAAGTGGTATCAGAGCTAGTTGACGTTTGGATTTGAGTTTTGCATGTTAACCAGGGAAAAGCTACAGCGTGGTGAAGGTGAGCTTGTTTCAAAGAATCCATTAATTGGATTGAGAAAAAGAGCTTCTCACTGCGAGAAGATGGCATCGGAAGAAGGGATTTCTCAAGATGAGAAAGAGTTCTGGAAAACATTCCATGCTATGTCGGAGATGGTGACAGTTTTGTACGAAGATTATTTGGAACGGAAACGACCAGTTTTGGGTAATTCTTCAAAAGGAAAAAGTGAAGAGGAAGAGGACCATCCTCACATTCCTCCTTCACCTCCATCAACACCTCCTTCTTCTCCTTCTTCTTCAAGTTCAAGTTCTAA
>ML778208.1:588123-637915 GCA_009831015.1 Picea engelmannii
TTAGGTAGTCCATATTTATATGATCGTAAGGCAATCTTCTACAGAACAAAGAATCAATATCAATTCACTAAAGCAGGTCATGATTATGTGGTTCATGCTCATTGTGTTAAAGAAAATAAAACACTTCAAACAATGGAACAATTAACAAAGGAAGTGCAAGCAAGAAACAAACCAATAATTGTTTCAAATGAAGTAATTGATCTTAAGCAAGAACAAGACATGGTTGTTGAATGGAAAATCAATCATAAGTTGCTTCAAGATAAGATCACATCGTGCAGATATCTCAAGTATATGAGTTCATTTGCAGTCGTCTTTTTAATGTTGTCATTAGCAATGTTTTCTACATGGGTGATAGTGGATTCAGTAAGATGTAACAGTGTTCAAATGGCTAACAATATAATGTCAGTTGTCATGATTGTGTTACAGTTGATCTTGATGAGACAGGTGCACAGGACAGAGTTCAGAGACAGAGAGCAAGCCAGGTGGCCTATCCCAAGCTTGTTGACTGGTCAGTAACCTTTTGTGGACCAAAAGGTCTTTTTGTGGGGAGGTGTGATCCGAAATCAGATCCAGAAGCTTGACAAGGCTTGAAAAATGCTCAAAAAATGAAAGTGCTCAGAATGCGATGAAACCTATGCCATTGCGTTCGTCTCGTCTTCCTGATTCTAGTGGTATATTTACTTTGTCAAATGGGATCTGTATGGAGAAGATATCGCGTTCTGTCCGAAAAGCCAAATAGGTAAAAAAATGGATGACTGTACAGTCCGTACAGTCCACATGTCATGCTGACTGTGAAGATCGTATGGTCTATACAGGTGATGTGGAAGATCCAATAGATGACATGTGGTAGCCTCAGGTGACGACACGAGGCAGAACGTGACAGGATGAGTTGGCGTACGGATGGACCAATCCAGAGGTGACATGTGTCACCACTATAAGGGTGACATGTGGCACGGATGACGTCAGCAGCTGACGTGGCAGGCTGACAGGGTAGACACACGAGCTGACAGGTGGAAGTATAGTGGATGACGTGGCAAACACGTGAGCCAATCAACAATCGACACGTGTCCTGTTTTGGTTGGTTGGTTAGGTGCCACATGGCCCAGTCGTGGGCTGCCACGTGGCACCCCGTGAATGGTTTGTTGGTTACATATAAAAGTTGTATGGCATGGTCGGGGGTCAAACCCGCTACCTCCCCGGTGGGCAACGGACTGGTAGGGCTGGGCTAGCCGCCCGCCTGACAAGTGGTTCTTGTAATGTATATGGCATAAAATATATTTAAATTGAAACAAAGGTTCATGTGGAGGAAAAAAATGGTCGGGGCTTAGCCCCAGCCCTCGGCGCAAACATATACAACACATGACCATTGCGATGTGACCATGGTGGGGAAGTGTTAAACACACGGGATTTTTGGACGGGGGCGCACGCTTCGCCATAAGACCGGGGTTTATCCCTACACAAAAAACGCGGGCGGTTAAAGTTTAGCCGAGATCCTATGGTTGCGCCACAGAACCGGGAGCGGGAGCGCAAAAAGGGGGCCAGCGCATGGCACGTGGCCACATGGCGCCCCATACGACCGAGAATAAAGGGGCGCACACACGAAATCAGGGGCTTATGCCCAAAAAACTTTATGAAGTGGGTTTTTTATTATTAATATGCCTATTTTTAGTTGATTCTCTCCATTTTTGGGGGATATTGGGCATTTTTGGAGCCTAAATTCTTGGAGGAAGTTGGAGATGAGAAATCAACTTTAAAGCTATATAAACCAGGCCTATTTGAGGCCATGGGAGAGCAGTCAGAAAAGATTTATGCTGAGAAGAAGCCAAGCCAAAGTCATTTTGATGCAGAGAAGCTTTTGAGAAGGAGACGCTGTCGGATCATTTCTGGGAGCTCCAGACGTCCGTTTTGCGTGCCATTTTCTTTGCAGGGTTCTTGAGATCTGGACGAACATGACCAGATCAGTCTTGTAGACATTTTTCATTGCAGCAATGTACTTTTGAGCATTTGAACAGAAATAAAGAATCCTCCCCCACAGAGACAAAGGCCCAGAGATGTAGGAAAAGTTGTGCCGAACTCCGTTATCAATCTGTGTGTTATGGTTTGCTATCTATTATTTCATTTCAGATCTGCATATGTGTATATGGTTGTTAGAATTCCTCTTCTATCCTCATTCTTTCACTAAGTTTCTCAAATGGTTAATTAACGCATGCAAAATTAAAACTCAACCATAAGTCATTAAAAGATCCTACAGATCAATTGTACCATCCACTACACACTAAATAGCTTGATTATATCATATCTTTAGATAGGCTACATCCTCTTAAGTACCCCTTACATCGAGAAAATCACTAAGAAATATAACGAAAATTCATCCTCTAACATAAATACCATCCCAATTAAAAAAGAAAAAGAAAGACAAGTTGTTTAGGGCCTCAAAAGAGCTCCGGAAGTTCAGGACCCGAAAAACTGCTAAAAATAGTAAATTATCAAAATTGCTAGAAAGTTGTTTTGAGACAGATGGAAAAGGTGGGTGGCCACCGATATCCACCTGGATCAGTGTTCCTACCCATGGCCACAAGAAAACACAAGTTCTCACCCAAACAATCGCATCCTCCTTGTGCTCTTTGCGTGATTTTTCAAAAATATTCCCAAGGAGTGAATGCATTTAATGGGTGTTGCAGAGGACATTACATCCTCCCAAACTAAAATTGTTTCTATACAATCATATTTTGTTGTAGTTGTGATCCATAGTGATCTTTGTCAAACTCCCAAATCATGTCCTCATATTTCCACAATGACTCATATCTCTCCTAGATGTCCTCTTCATCGATTTTGTCCTTCCAATGGACAAAGTAAGTATTCACTTGAGATGTACCCCATCCCAAGATGTGACATACCAAAATATTATCCACCTCCATCTCCATCTTGTTTTCAACCATGGCTGGTGCTATGGATGGCTCAACTTTACTTGAGTAATTTGGGTCCCTTTTGCATGATTTCAACTGGCTAAAGTGGAAGAAAATATGAATATGTTTCATGTGGAATGAAAACTCCAATCTATAGGTGAGATTCCCAATCTTCTCAAGAAATTTGAACGATCCCTCATACCTTCACAAAAGATATGGATCCATACCTTTAGGTGGTGGGAACTCATCTCTTCTCAGCTTGAGTAAAACCAACTCTCATACTTGTAATTATACCTTGCACCTACTATGATATTCCCACTGCTTCATTCTATCGGTTGCATTATTCAATTATGTGGGAGCTATCTCCAAATGATCCTACCAACTCTTCAGGAAACCCACAGTTTATGGATTCATTCCATAGTATCCATGTGTCACAATATGAGGAGTAATTGGTTGTTTTACATTCATCGACTCGAATGGATTGCATCTCATCGCTAAACTCTTCAGAAAATTGTAGCTAAATTAGGTGGCATCCAACATGTTCAACCAATTCATATGATCTTCCTATACATAGTGTCACAAGTAGTCCTCCTGAAGTGCACTGATTTGTTCCATCTTCCCATCAGTCTGTAGATGGTAGGATGAACTCTTCAACAACTTCATCTGCACAATATTGAACAATGTTGTCCAAAACGTACTCATGAATCTTGCATCCATGTCTGATACAATGTTCAAAGGAATATCCCAGTACTTCATTGTGTGCTTGAAAAAAACCTTCACAACTTATTCTACATCGCAAGGCATATTCTTCACAACAAATGTATCATACTTTCATAATTGATCCACCATGACCAAAATTCCATTTTATCCCTGCACCATCTAAAGTTGTGCATTGAAGTCCATCAAGACACTTACCCATGGTCTCTCTGAAATTTGTAAAGGTTGCAATAGAGTTGATCTCATTCAATATTGTTTCCTATCCTATTGACATATAAGGAAACTTTGAATGTACTCCTCCACATCGTAATTCATTTTCTCCCAAAAGTATCCTAAATTAAACAATGTCAATGTACTCCATTGTCCTTGGTGGACATCCCAGGATGAGTCGTAACATTCCTTCATAAGTTCCCTCCCAAGGTTAGAAAGCTTAGGGACATGGATTCCTTCCCAAAAATAATCTGTACATCATGTAACCAAAACTTCCATGTCTTCCATCCTTCACTTGCTTCATAATGTTATTCACTGTGCGATACTACTATAACCCTTCCTTGATATTTTTGTGTAACTCTTCCAAGAAATGAATCTGACTACCCCTGATGTAGACACCTTTTCCTCCTCATTTAATACTATGAGTTGTACCTTTCTACTCAAGGAATATCTGGTAGCGTTTATACTACCTAACCTATACTCAATGGTCATGTCAAACTCTGTGAGGAAGTATTTCCACCTTTCCTGTTTGGATGACAACCTTGGTTACGTTGTGACAAGTAACTTGCTGCAATGTTGTTTGTCATCATGCAGAAGAACTTTCCCAATAAGTAGGTCTTCAATTTTACAAACAATGTATTATTGTAGTCATATCCTTCTCATGAACAGGGTATCCCCAATCATGATCTTGGATTTTTTTTCTCTCAAAGGTAACCGAATGTCCCTCCCACATAAAAAAAGCTCCTCCAATGGAAAAATGTGATGTGTCAGTATACACTTCAAACAATTGCTCAAAGTTTGTAAAATTCAACATGGGAGTGGTGGAAATTATGAATTTCGTTAGTCCAAATAGATACATGCACCTCTCTATCCAGTTCCACACTTTCTCCTTTTTCAACATGTACATCAGTGGTGCATAAATATTTGAGTATCTCTCTGTGAACTTGTGATAGTAGTTGCCTAGCCCAAGGAATACTCTCATGTCATGTGCTATCCATGGGTCTTCCTGGTATTTGATTTCTTTGAACTTCGTAAGGTCCATGAGAATTCATCATTGGCCAATCCAATTCCCCAAGAATGGTATCTCAATCTACCCAAAAACACACTTAGATTTATTTAAGAATAGTTTGTTCTATCACAACACCTCAAATACCTCCAACAAATTCTTCTTGTGATCCTCCATACTTTTTTTGTACACCACGATGTCATCCAAATACACCACAATGAACTTGTCCCAAAATAGCCACAACACACCATTCATCAATCTGCAAAAGGTTGCAAGGGCGTTGCAAAACACAAACAACATCACTAGGAACTCATAGCTCACATACCTCTTCACCATCGATGTATTCACCTCATCTCCATTTACAATATGCATCTGATAATACCCATGTCACAAGTCAATATTCAAAAATACTTTGGATTTGACCAACTTTTCAAACCAATCTACTGCTAAAGAAAAAATGTATCAATTCTTCAGAGTATTTTTGTTAAATGCTCGATAATCCAAACACATCCTTAGCTATGAAGTTTCCTTCTTCTTCTCAAATAGAACCGGGGAGCCATACGATGGCCTGGATGGATGAATGAAACCCACATCAACCAATTCTATCAATTTTCAGTTCAACTCTTTCAATTCAGGTTTAGACAATTGGTAAGGAGATATTGTTGGTGGTTGTAGCCCAGTACCTAGCTCTATACGGTGGTAATTATTGTGTTGCGGTGGGAGAACTTTCTACATCTCATCTGGAATTTGTTTTGAAAATTTACCTAACAAGTTAGTGAGCTCAGGTTGAAGATGCATCCCCACTCCATCCTCTTGAACTTCCCCAACAATTGCTACTTAAATCTATGATCCATTATGCCTTGTTTCTCTCTTCATACTCAGTGAAGACAAAAGTTACACCTTTCCACCATACTTCCTTATGGTTATGTGCACAACCCAAGCCTTCTTTTCACTAATTATAACCATCCTGTCCATCCATGGCATGTGGAACAAATGTGTCTTTATTAACAACTTCTTCCCAAGAATCACCTTAAAGTCATCCATATGCATCACCATTAAGTTAGCCTAACCATCCCCCTTATCAAGTCCAATGTGAACTGAGGGGGAAACACCTACTACTTCCCTTTCCTTAGAGTTTACTACCTTCACCACATATCTAAACAAAGAAACTCTAAGTCTGATCTCATTGAAAACCTTTGTCTTAAAATTTTTATGGGAGACTCCTCAGTCACCTAGAGCTTGCATTATTCTTCCATCAATAATTACATAAATAAAACACAATTGATCCAGGTGGATATTGGTGGCCACTGACCTATTCCAACTGGCTCCTCTTGTCCATTTTTGTTCAAAAAGTTCTTGTTTACTTCTTTGTAATTGTGGGTTCTACACTTCTAGAGTTGTTTGAATCCCCACACATCCTCTAGGTGGATACTGGTGGCTTATTGCCTAATCCAACTAGATTATTTTGTATGTTTTCATGTCACCACATCTTGTTGTACTTACAAGGTCGTTTTGGGGCCCTAAACATTGTTTTTTTGGCTCGTCATAGTGAAAATGCATATGGAGTTAGATTTTGATGGAGGAATGTGTAATTCTCTAAAAGACCTTTCCAATGGGCTATCACGCGCCTAAAACGGAGTTCGTATGAAAAAGTTATGACCCTGGGAAGTTGAGGTACCAACTTACACCAACTTACCCATAGGGGTCTACATGAATTTTCGTGTTTCACCATCTAGGGTTAGGTGTTTGGATGTCTACGGTTTTGGAATTAATGAGTAATATCAAAAAGGCCTTTGGAGCCCCATTGTAATCCATTTTTCTCAAACGGAGGTGCATAGAAACCACATCTCTTCTTAGAGATAGCTATCACCATTTGAGCAATTGTTTCAGTTCTACAGTTTTATACTTTCACCCTATTTCATTATTCAATGGAAGATATTATTCACTGGATATTTGTGGTATTCTTCATATCTTTGTGTTTATTGTATTCAGTTTGTTAATTAGTTCATTATGATCCTAAATCCAAATCAGTGGTATCAGAGTGGTCTGCTCTTCATTTATTTTTCTTCATGCATGTCCCTGACAAGATCTAGGTACAAGAAGTTGGGACTCGAACCAATCGAGCCATCACAAGATTGACACGTTGATCCCAAAAACAACCCATGGGGGATGGAGAAGGATATCCTATTAAAATTTTTCTCGAGGAATCCCTCACATGAAAAAGGAATGAAATGATGGAAAACTTTGTACAGATCTTTCGACGACTTCCCACAGGAGAAGCATCTTCATCAGGCGACCATGCAACCCCCTTCAAGGTACAGGTGAATTTTTATATTCCATTATTTGAAGGACTAATAGATGCGGATGCTGTAGCTAAATGGTTGAATCTACTCGAAGGGTATTTTTCAATCCACAATTTTTTCGATAGGGAAAATACCACTTTTACACTCCTCAAGGTCATTCCCCATGTTAAATACTAGTGGTATACTTACTCTGAGCAAAGGGTCGTAGAAGAATCTGTATTATTTATGGTGGCCCCTACAGGGGATTCCTTCTGGAACTCCATTAAAGAACAATACTACCATGTTGGAAGCTACAAGGACTAGTACACTAGATGGACCACCCTACGTCAAGAAAGGGACCATAAAGTACCAAAATTTAACAAAATATTCCATACCCTGCACCCCAAATTTGGTATCAAAGACTCTAAGTGTCATATGGTGCTCAAATATCATGGTTGTTTGCATAGATACATTCAAATAGAAAGTGAGTTTCTGGGCATCGCCTCTTTGGGCACATTTGATAGATACGCAGTTAAGATCGAGCATAAATTTAAGCAGAAAAGGTGAGAGTTTGGATATGCAAACCCCTCACAGTCGAAGCATGGAAAAGGTGGCCTTGACCCGCATAGAAAGAGACCAAGTCGATATGTCCACCCTCCGGACAAGTAGTCCAAGACACAACACAAGAAGGGAAATTAAAAAATGAAGAAGGGCACAAGAAAATGGTGTGAGTACTAGAAAATCCCTTGGCACAACACTAAACAATGTCGTTTCAAGCAGCCACTCATGGTCGAATTGAAGTCTTCCGAGTCAGAGGTCAATTATGATTCCGAATCAAATCCTGAAGGAAAGAAGAAAATTATCGATGTTGAACCCAGTGCCACTGTCGTTACCACCAAATTCTGACCAAGCGAACCAAAAGAACCAGAGGAAGGAGAGTGCCTCTTTCACTCACACATGTGGGTAAAGGGAGTTCCCCTTCATTTCATTGTTAATAGAGGGTGTCAAAAAACCCTTATTTCAGCAGATGTCGTCACGTGGCTAGACCTACCAACAACACCGCACCCATGACCCTACACCATCGATTGGCCTCACCAAGGAAGAGATATTTGTGTGATCCAACAGTGTCCTCTGCCCTGCGACATCAAGACTTTCAAAGATGAGGTACTATGTGATATTGCTCACCTTGAAATTTGTGATGTTATTTTAGGACAACCATATTTGTGGAAGTGTCATGTTGTGTATGAGTCTATACCCCATAGTGTTATTATTACTTTGCGTAGACAATTATACATTATACCATAGGTAGCATCACCTACTGCTATTTCTTTAATGTCTGCTAAGAAATGCAGTATGGTCATCTCATAGACCGGAAAGTTTGTCTTCTTTGTAATATGTGCTCACCTCTATGGCCTCTACACAGAACCTATCTTTTTAGCAAAATCAAGTGGACAGGATCGTGGAAGAATACAAATACATCTTCTCCTCACCTACAGGGGTACCAACACACTGCCAAGTCAAGCATCCAATTGATATGACCCCCGACACACCTCTACCTAATGAACCGGTTTATTGTCTCTCGCTGATGGAAAATGACGAAATTAGGCGACAGATCCAAGTTCTGCTTCAAAAGGGGCACATCAGACCCATCTCCTCCCCTTGCAGAATCCCAATTGTACTAGTGCAGAAGAAGGACAGGATGTGGAGAATTTGCATTGATTACAGAGCCTTAAACAAAATCACAGTCAGGAATCAGTACCCCATTCCCAGGATTGATGACCTTCTTGACCAACTAAAGGGGAAAAAGTTCTTCAGCAATATTGACCTAAATTATGGCTACCACCAGGTTCCCATTGAACCAAATCATGTATGGAAGACAACATTCAAGTATAAAGAAGGTCTCTTCGAATGGATAGTCATGCCCTTTGGCTTAAAAAATGAACCAACCACTTTCATGAGGTTGATAGATGATGTATTGAGACCCTTCACCAATTCCTTTGTGGTGGTATATTTGGATGACATCCTCATCTTCAGAATAATGTGGGAGGATCACATGTGGCATATTCAACAGGTTTTGAGCACTCTGCGACAACACAAGCTATATGCCAACTTGGAAAAATTCTCTTTTGGAATGAACAAGGTCCAATACTCGAGATACATTTTTAATGAGCATGGGGTACATGTTGATCCAACTAATATCCAAGTTATATGTGATTGGCCAAACCCGACCACACTAACCATGCTTTGAAGCTTCTTGGGACTAGCCAAATTCTACCGATGGTTCGTGTTGGGATTCTACCATATTGCATGGGACCTCATCCAAGTGACCAAGGGAAATGGTAGGGCCANGATCATTCGATGATCTAAAGCATCGCTTGTGCTCAGCTCCAGTACTATCCTTTCTCGATCTACAGTAACCGTTCGATATTGGGTTGATGCATATGACTATGTTGTGGATGTAGTTCTAACTCATCACTGGCATTCGATAGCATACCATAATGAGACACTCTCCGATACTATCTGAAAATACCCCACCTACGACAAGGAAATGAATGATATTGTACAAGCATGTCATCAATGGAAAAATTACATTCTAGGAAAAGAGACGATCATACACACTGATCATAAGCCTATGTAGTTCATACAAACATAGGGTAAATTGCAAAACAACGACCATCAAAAGTTGTCCACCTAATTGCAGCAGTTCCATCTCAACATCAATTATAATACATGCATCTCAAATCATGTCGTTGACTGCCTTAGTCGGCCTCCTGTGGCTGCACTCACCACTGTGCTCAAATCCTGTGGACATGAAGCATCTGAGTGCCCCCCACTTTATCAACAAGATCCAGACTTCATCACCACCTATCAGCTCTCGGGTACATGTGCTACTTTCATTGATTTTCACATTTAGGATGAACTCTTATGCCACTTGGGCCATATTTATGTTCCTACAAGGGAGTGTGCAAAGATGATTTGGGAAGCCCAATACAGTCGGGTGGCAGGACATTTTGGTGTGGAGAAAACTGTGGTCGTTCTTTAGAAACATTTTTATTGGCCAAAACTTTGACAGGACATTAGCAAGTATATCATATCTTGCCCTACCTGTGCCATTTCCAATCCATCCATCAAGAAGCAAGGCTTACACACTAATCTTCCTATTCCCGAGAAGCCTTTGGAATCCATCTCAATGGATTACATGTCTTGCTTGTTGTCCACTAAGTAAGGAAATGAATGTGTATTTGTGGTCACCGATCAGTTTTTGAAGATGGCCATCCTCATAGCCTGCAAGAAGAATATCACAACGACATATACTTCCAATCTCTTCCTCTAATGATTGTGGGTCCACTTTGGGATACCACAGACCATCATCTCTAGTCGGGACAACAGGTTCCTCAACACATTTTGGTCGAGTTACTAGTCACTGTTGGACACCAAGCTCACAAAATCCACTGCTTTCCACCCCCAAACTGAAGGCCAAATAGAGGTCGTAAATCGAATGATTGTGCACATCCTGCACATGTACAATTCTAAGAATCCATGTACATGGGATGAGAGTCTCCCCTATGTTCAACAAAATTACAATAAGGTTCTCCATAGCTCCACCAATCATAGCCCATTTCAGGTGGGTCTAGGATTCCAACCCTTGGGGCCCATGTATGTTTCACTTCCTCTTTCCACCGCATAGACAAAATATTCCCATGATTAGTCCGCGATCGAATAAGCCACTAGATTCATTGAGCGGATTCAACACATCCGCCAACGGGTCTAGGAGATTTTTCAGAAATCCAATTCCAAGTACAAGAAGTGCCATGATCAACATCGGGTACCACACCAGTTCCAAGTTGGTGAGAAATTATGGTTGCATTTGCAGAAGGAGCGTCTCACAGGGCCCCATTGAAAGCTTCACCCACTTCACTATGGGCCTTATGCTATCACCAAGGCTATGGGTAGGAATTCTTTTGAGCTCAACACTCCACCCTTCCTCGGCCTACATCCAATGTTCAATGTGGACCTCCTTCAGCCATATTTTCCACCATTATTGGAAACCTCAAAGATCGCAAAACAACTGACACCAATAGATCTCAACCTTGAGTGCATGGAAAAAACATCCATAGATCAGATAGTGGACACATAGGTCAAGGGAACTCACTAGCATAGGATCCAACTTTATAGGGTTGTCAAGGCATGGAAACTCCTACACCAAGGCAATTAGCTCACTCGAGGAAAAATCCAGCAGAAGTTTCCTCACCTGATGGGGGAACTCAATGCAATGGAGACCTTTTCTTCCTAAGGGGGGAGGATTGATTCAGGTGGATATTGGTGGCCACCCTCCTATTCCAACTGGCTCCTCTTGTCTGTTTTTGTTCAACACGTTCTTCTGTACTTCTTTGTAATTGTGGGTTCTACACTTCTGTGTATATCTAAATCCCCACACATCCTACAGGTGGATACTGGTAACCTCTCGCCTAATCCAACTAGATTATTCTATATGTTTTCATGTCAGCACATCTTTTTGTACTTCTAGGGCCATTAAACATTCTTTTTTTTTGCTCGCCACAGTGAAATTGTAGACAGAGATAGATTTTGATGGAAAAATGTGTAGCCCTCTAAAAGAGATTTCAAATCGTCTATCATGTGCCTAAAATGGAGATCATATGCAAAATTTATGACCCTGGGAAGTTGAGGTACCAAATTAACCATAGGGGCCCACATGACTTTTGTCGTTTCACCTTCTAGGGTTAGGTTTTTGGATGTCTAGGGTTTTGGCATTCATGAGTAATATCAAAAAGGCCTTTGGAGCCTCATTGTAATCCATTATGTTCAGATGGATGCGCGTAGCAGCCACATTTATTCTCAGAGATAACTACCACCATTTGAGCAAGTGTTTCAGTTCTACAGTTTTACAACTTCAACCTATTTCATTATTCAATAGAAGATATTGTTCACGAGATATATTTGTTATTCTTCATATCTATTTTTTTATTGTATTCAGTCTTTTAATCAATTCACTCTGCTCCTAAATCCGAATCACCAATTGATGGTATTGGTTACCAATATTTCCACCCAAGGAACCCAATGCATTAATCCTTCACAACTTACTACAAATTGAGCCTTTCCACTATTACTATGTTAAGTGAAAAATCCAAATAGAGTCACAATACAACATACGTGCATTATTTATGTCTTGTATAGACTTTGTGGGAGAGCCCCTTGGTCCACCCCTTAGTTCCAAGGTTCCTTATTGCAAGTCCCTATAGATCCTATTAAGTTGCACAAACCAAGCTTATTTTGCCTCGAGTCATGGAGGGACACCTAACTCAACCTTCCTTGAGTCATCCACGACGTACTTCTGTCATATGAATTCATTCGCCTCTATCCAAGGTGTTGCACCACCCTAGGTCGACCCACTCCTAGATTGTGGAAACCCTATCATACTGTGTGTTGTGTCTTCGCAATGTTTTTTGTCGCAAGACTTGCAAGATTACTTTGATACCATCTGTAGTACCCTCAAGAGTCATGCCCAATTCTAACCTTGGAATCTTGTGGATGTGCAATACCATGATCACACTCCTACTCTGTGAAAATGAATTGTATACTTAGACAGTTCTTAACATTCTTTAACACTTAGTCATTCTGACATACAACAGAAAACATGCAAAACATAAGAACCACAAATATAGTGTAGGAGGCACCAGTGGTGCCTAATACCTAGCTACATTTCATTATATTATAAAACATAAACAATACAATACAATTCAATTATAAAACATAAACAATATGATACATAAAGGGAACTATTGTTTGAATTACATAGATGGGCAAAGTCATGAAAGGCCTTACATTGATCATGATAGAAAAATGTGAAGGTTTTAATATATAAAAATTCAAATATGAGGGAATGATTAGACACATTAAGTAAGCTTTGTATCACTTTCGTATTTACCATTTGAATACAACATTATAAGTCCTTTCCGTAGGCATAGAGGGACTACAACGATCGATAATTCGTTGACTACATATTAGTTTGTCTTTTGACCGGAAATATTTGCATAATACCTATTGTTGGATCTAGGGAACTAAAAACATAGATTTTTATATAATAAAAAGTACCATATATGTACTAACATGATTGGATAAGAGATTGGAGGTCTTATTGTCGACTTTGTTATTCCCAATGTTTTATATGGGAACATATCCAAACTTTTTATCATATACAGTCTTTTTGAATCATATATTTTTGCTATGTATTGCTTGAAGGTGGATTAATGCTAGCATTAGTTTGAATGTTTGTATTACCATTTTCTGCTAGCTGAATATATCCCTAAGTTTTTATTTGTGATAATAATATTGAAATGTTTAGATATACAAGCTTTATAGTGATCAATGATTCCAAAGTTTATAACGTCCTTGGCGCATGTATTTGTATTGAAATGTATGGACACTTTTTTTGAGGTGCTTGAATAGGACTGACAGCTTAAATTTTTACATGATGCAAGGTTCCTCCAATAGGCCTGACAACTTAAATGCTTGCATACTGCGAGTTCCTTAGACAACCTGACAGACTTAAATGTTTATCTAAATACGCTTCTCGGAGTACATTTTTCCTCAAAATTTTCCATACAATGTTGCAGTGATTTTTTACAATATTGTTGTCTATCGCCAGTTGAATATGCATTGTATCTTTCATCCTTATTCCATCCTTGCATTGCAATTTCTTCATCGTTGAAGAAAAATACATTTTTTATTGGTTCAGTGAGTGCTTCTTCTTCGCTGGTTCGTCAGTTGTTACTTGTTGTTGTTGTTTGGTTCACAATTCAACTTACGGTTCTTCCTTTCATCATTTCAGAGTAATTTTCCATGTCATAGCTTCATTTTCTATTCCTTGTTTGTTGTTCAGTGTTTGAAGTTTGCAAGTAATAATGTTTGATTATTTCTAGTGGCATGCTCATCATATGTTTCTGGTTCCTTATGTGCTTTGGCTGCAGTTTTGTAATCGTTGAAGATACATATGTTGTTTACTGGTTCGGTGGTTGTTTATTGTTCGTTGGTTCATTGGTTCGTGGGTTTTTGGTTGTGTTTGTTTGGCTCGGGATTACGCTTTAGGGCACTGGGTCTACAGTTCGTCCTATTCGTTCTTTTTTGTTGGTTTGGTACTTGTTGTTTTATTTTGTTTGATTCATCCTTGCAGGGTTGGGGTCCAACGTCGGTGTTGGAGCTGTTTTTTTTTTTTCTATTATTATTATTATTGGGGCGCTTTATGGTGTTCAACCCCTACACCCACGAGTCTACATTTTAGACTTCTCCATCCATAGTTGTAAATGTGTAAAACTACGGGAAAAATAAAATTACACATTTACAACTAACGGTTTCACATCTATGGTTGTGCTTCTACCTTATTCCATAGTTACCCACTTTCTCGATTGCGGGTGTCAGGATGGAAGGTTCAATATTTCTCCCCTGGATTCCGGGGGTCCGCAATATACAGATTGGCCGTGGTGCCCCACCCTCACGCGCTGTTTACTGTTACACATTTTTCTAGTTAAAAAAATCAGATGCATAAAATTTTACAGTTATTTAGTCTTTCTCATGGAAAGTATACAATGTATATTATTGTTTAGTACTGATGTTCATATGCACGTGCTTGCATTAGAAAAAGTTTGACTAACGACATGGCCATGAGCAGTCAGTCATCCCATACATCAACAGACCAACAAGGCCAAAGGTAAAGATGCATACGCTCTGCTCTTACTATGTTTACCAAACATATATCCTCGACTATATATTCATCTATGGAATGGTGAATATGATGATGTCATATGCAATACATGGTTTGCAGTTCACAAGAAGTGTCAACAAGTGCAAGTGAGACTCCCAATGTATCGCATGTTCAACGGACTAAGAGGTGTGGTTTAAAAAATATGGCTCCATAGTTCATCAAAGCTATGCGTGTACTTGTATATTTATGCCAGTGAAAGAATAATAATAATAAAAAAATGCACACTACCATTCACTTTAGTTTTCCTGTTCAAAAATTGTCACAAGGTCTAGAGTTGTAACACCCAAAGTACTATCAATAGAGGGCTTGAACAACCATCAAACTGGACAAGTGTTTGTCGGGGACATAATGGTCGTCTATAGCACCTACTTGGACAAGGAAAATAGAATAAGATCCATTATGTGTGCTGACGTGACAGACAAGGAGGCCATGATGACAGTGACACTAACTATTCCTACACAACTTGTCCAGAAACATGTAAAAAAGATATTTTCGGGTAATGGGATATCCATTACAAATTTTAATATATTTCCCAAAATAGTATATGACCGTGGTGATTGTGATCTAATTATTTCTCTCAATGAAACACGTGTTGTGGAAAAAATTCCCACTGTTTGTTCAGAATATCGTTTCATCCCAGACGTGACTATTAACCAACTTGCACAGAGCACTGATATTTACCCAATCGAAATGATTGGCGCAGTTGTGACACTGGCGAGAAAACTTGGCTCGTAGCACATTCTCCATATAAAGGATGGAGAGTCGGACAACGAAAAGGAAATGGTACCTCTTTTCATATTCAGTTTTTTCTTTTACATTTGCATGTACATGTATCTCGGGTAAGTTACACAAATATTGCACTGTTCCATGTTGCAGCTGCAATTGTTCGATACCTATTCAAATTTGTTTTCGTCAATGGAGCAACAATTGCATAAAGGGAAGATTCCACTTATTCTCTTCAAAAATATAACAAAGAAAAGGGATGTTAGAGAAATGATCTTTCAGACAACCCAGACAATGTTTGTAACAGAGTTGCGAGAAGATATAGTACAGGATGTGAAGAAACTAGACATCTCTACAACTGTTGTGCATATACATCCACAAAATCATCCTGACTTTGCTTATACAAATATCCTTCAACAAATTTATGCGACTTGTTTTATTTTATTTTTATTTTTTAAGGGGGGGAAGGGTGGGGCAGTTGCAGTTGTGTATTATATTGTTCAATGTATTAATTCCTATGCTTGTGTTCTCAGGTTGAAGGTGTATTAGTTGCAGCCAATGCGTGCTCGACCCCTTTTGAACCTGTATGTGCGAAATGAAACTCTCCTGCTTCTGTCTCTGCTTTGATAAGTGATGATACGATTGATTTTTTGCGATTTGGTGAAAAGGTTCCATATAGATATGGACATTGCCTCAATGTTGTCATCCGAACCATGGGCAACACAACCATGCATTGTACGATTAGGCAGCCTCTATTACAAAATGTTCTTCCTAAGTTGGCAGAATTGTCTTATGAAACGTATCTACAGAAAAAGGCAAGCAGTGTCTACATGCTGCAGGACCTTCAGATACACAACAAATTCACCTTAAATGAGGACAATGCAATTTTTCATATCGGCTGAGGAAGGGAAAAAAAAATATCAAACTTTGGCAGGAAATGAAAAATACCTCATGTGTCTCTGTAATATTTCTTCAACATCCAGATGAATGTTCGTCGGAATCAACTACTTGGGATTGCATGCGCATAATATTGTTTGGTCCAAAAATGGGAATCATGGAAACAAACCTAATATATCCCATGGCCCCGATTATTTTCTACTGGGAACATGTACCAGATGTAACAAAAAATGAATGCGACGATGTATTTTCTTTGTATATCAAATTGTTTGATGCAAAGGTGGATGTGACCTACTCTATGGAAGCTTCTGGGAACTTGCTTGCGACCTGTTTGGAGTTTAGGTGGTTCTTGGTTGTATGCTTTGTCTGTCAATTTGTATATCGCGGAACTCCGACTGTTGTTTGGAGGACACGAAACAATAGAATTAATTTTTTTAGCCATCTAGCCCACAAATCCGCCTGATAATTTCTATGGCATTGTGACGCAAATGTAGTATGTGGCTTGTTTTATCATTTTTCCTTAATCGATGAACTTAGTAAAATTAATCTCCTCGAATAATTTCAAATCAACGAATATATACTGTGTGAAGTGAAACTCTTCTATCATATCAACAAGAGGCTCTTAAAATTCAA
This sequence comes from Picea engelmannii, assembly GCA_009831015.1. NCBI lineage: Eukaryota > Viridiplantae > Streptophyta > Pinopsida > Pinales > Pinaceae > Picea > Picea engelmannii. Next base: position 605,278 of record ML778208.1, read on the forward strand.
ATTGGTCGTTGTTATGCTTGCAGTGATAGAATTTTAAAAAACTTTATTTTGTTTCCTTAATTTTTTTTAAAATAAGCGATTTAACATACTTTGATAATTTTATGTAATTAAATTGTACAATATCAATATTTAATATTAATAATTTAGTATTTGAAAATAAATTTTTTAAATAATGTTAGATAGGATGACCATCCGTAAACAATCACAATCTTGAGCCTGCTAGTCTTGGACTCCTTCTGTCGATTTATATGTCGTGGAACTCCAAGTGTGGTTTGGAGGACACAGGACAATAGAAGTGAACTGTTGAGCCAAAGAACCCGCAATTCTGTCTGTAAATTTGTGTATCGCGGGACTCTGGGTGCTATTTGTAGGTCACAAAACAATAGAGGCTCAATTTTGAGCCTGCCAGCCTGAGAACCTGCGATCCAAAAAGTGGCTAAGTATGGAATGAGGGATCTGTACATTCTCTATAAAATATCATGTCCATACTTTATACAAGTACATTTTTAGTATGTATTTCTCATTTCTCGAAAAAATTCTAGGTATGGAAGTTGGCGGATGCACGTGTTTAGATTTCCACTTACTTTTATATCACTAGCCTGACTGATCGCTTCCCCACTTCAAATTGTACAAAATTTATTGTCTAATTAAATTGTGTAATATCAATATTTGTTATTAATAATCTAGTATTGAAAATAATGTTTTTAGATCATGTTAGATAGTTGATATGGATTAGCATCCGTAAACAATGGAAATCTTGAGCCCGCTAGCCATGGACTCTGTCTGTCAATTTATATATCGTCGAACTCCAAGTGTTGTTTGGAGGACACAAAACAATAGAAGTGCAATGTTGAGCCAGCCAAGTCATAGGTCTGCTTGTCAATTTGTATATCGCAGAATTCTGGGTGCTCTTTGTAGGGCACAGAACAATAGAGGCCCAATTTTGAGTCTACCAGCCCGAGAACCCGCGATCCAAAAAGTGGCCAAGTATGGAATGTGCAATCGATAGATGCTCTATAAAAATCTTATGTCCATACTTTATAAGAGTACATACTTACTATGTATTACCCATTTTTCGAAAAAATTCTAGGTGCAGAAGTTGGCGGATTCACGACTTCAGATTTCACTTACTTTTATATCACCATCCCAACCAACCGCTTTCCCGTTTGATATTGTAATAAACAAATATAAACTGGCCCAAGTCCAACTGTGCTATCACATCAACACGAGGCCCTTAAAAATCAAATAGTCGGCAAGTCCGCTTGTCAATTTGTATATCGCGGAACTCTGGGTGCTATTTGTAGGGCACAGAACAACATAGGTCCAATTTTAAGCCTGCTAGCCCGAGAACCCACAATCGAAATAGTGGCTAAGTATGGAATGAGGGATCCGTACATGCTCTATAAAATATCATGCACATAGTTTATAAAAGTACATATTCAATATGTATTACTCGTTTCCTCCGAATGTTGTTTCGAAGACAAAAAACAATAAAAGTGCAATGTTGAGAGAGCCAGTCCAAAAATTCTCTTGTCAATTTGTATATCGCGGGACTCTGGGTGCTATTTGTAGGATACAGAGAAATAGAGGCCCAGTTTTGAGCCCACCAGAATCAGAATCCGCGATCCAAAAAGAGGCCAAGTATGGAATGCGGGATCTGTACATGCTCTATAAAAACCTCATGTCCATACCTTATAAGAGTACATACTTAGTATGTATTACTCATTTTTCGGAAAACTTCTAGCTGTGGAAGTTGGTGGATTCACGGCTTCAGATTTCAATTACTTTTATATCACCAGTCCGACTGACCGCTTCTCCGTTTGATATTGTAATAAACAAATATAAACTGGACCAATTCCAATTGTGCTATTACATCAACACGAGGCCCTTAAAATTCAAATAGTCCTCATGTCCTCTTGTCAATTTGTATATTGCGGAACTCTGGATGCTATTTTTAGGGCACGAAACAACAGAGGCCCAATTTTCAGCCCACCAGCCCAAGAACCAACGATCCAAAAAGTGGCTATGGAATGAGGGCTTCGTATATGCTCTATAAAATCTCATGCCCATAGTTTATAAAAGTACATATTTAGTATGTATAACTCATTTGTTGGCAAAATTTCTAGGTCCAGAACTTGAGCGATACACGTGTTCAGATTTCCACCCATTTTTTATATCACTAGCCTGACTGACCTCTTCCCTGTTTCATATTATACGAAAATTTTGGAACACAACTTTCTAAATACGTGGGTTTTTTTTTGAACTAAGATATTTAACATCCCTTAATAATTTTATGTAATTAAATTGTACAATATCAATATTTAATATTAATACTTTAATATTGAAAATAATGTTTTCAGGCAGTGTTAGATAGTTGATAGTGATCACCATCTGTAAACAATCGGAAGCTCGAGCCCGCCAGCCCTGGAGTCCATCTGTCAATTTGTATATGGAGGAACTTTGAGTGTTGTTTGAAGGACACATAACAATAGAAATGCAATGTTGAGCGAGCCAGCCCGCAAGTCCACCTATCAATTTGTATATCGTAGAATTCTTGGGTGTTATTTGTAGCACAAGGAAAAATAGAGGCCCAATTTTGAGCCTGCTAGCCAAAGAACCTACCATCCAAAGATTGGCCTAAGTATGGAATGCGGTATCAGTACATGCTCTATAAAATCTCATGTCCGTACTTTCTAAAAGTACATATTATGTATTACTCATTTTTTCGAAAAATTTCTTGGTAAGGAAGTTGGCGGATTCACGTATTCAGATGTCACATACTTTTATATCACCAGCCCGACCGACCGCTTCCCCATTTCATATTGTACAAACCTTCTTATATAATTAAATTTTACAATATCAATATTTAATATTAATAATTTAGTATTGCAAATAATGTTTTTAGATAATGTTAAATAGTTAATAGGGATTACTATCTGTAAATAATCGCACTCTTGAGGCTGCCAGCCCTGGAGTCCGTCTGTCAATTTGTATATTGAAGAACTTCAAGTGTTGTTTGTATGACACGAAAGAGAAGGAGTGCATTGTTGACCGAGCTAGCTCGCAGTTCCTCTTGCCAATTTGTATATCATGGAATTATGGATGCTATTTGTAGGCCACATAATAGTAGAGGCCCAATTTTGAGCCTGCCAGCCCGAGAGCCCACGATCGAAAAAGTGGCTAAGTATGGAATGCAGGATCCATATATGCTCTATAACATCTCATGTTCATACTTTATACTACACATTTAGTGTGTATTACTCATTTTTAGTTTCTATCACCATCCCGACTGAAAGCTTCCCCATTTCATATTGAACAAACTTTTTGAATCGCAGGTTCTTGCATAGGTGGGTTTAACATTGTGTTTCCATTGTTCTGCCGCCTGCAACTAGCACCCAAACTTCCGCGATTTACAAATTAGAAAAAAAATCCCCCTTCATCTCGTATGCTTTCCCTTTCTGTTTACTTGGTCCTTTTTCCCAATGTCTCATGCTTTTATATACAGAACTAGAAGTTCAATAATATACAAATTTCCCTCTCTCCATTGCGCTTTCATTGTTCCCCTACTCACAAACATCAACCAAAATTATGCGACATACAAATTGACAGCTGATATCTCTCACTGATATGCAATATTACCATCAGCCCTTCACGTCTCATGGGTATATATTCTACCCTTTTTTCTTTTGTAACCTGCCCGACCGCTTTCCATACTTGGGAATTTCTTGGAATTGATTTTGTGGGTTGGCTGGTGCACGAAATGTACAATGATTCGTCGCAATTCTCCATCACCGCTACCTTCGTACTTGTTTCCATATATGCAATAATTAAGCTTTAATGCTAGTAGTCCATCCTGCAGGAAGCGTTAAGATTGTCATTAATGTTTGGAAGGCCAGAGAAGATTTGTCATTACTATGAATTAAACCAATATTTGTGAAAAAGTATATTATCCTTTCCAACTATTCATTTCAAAAATGACACAATATTTTTTTGTGCGCCGGCGGGTTGGCGCCTTTAAGAAATTTCTAATTCTTAATCTCTCTTCGTCATCACCGCGACCTTTGCACTTTTTTCTAAATATGCAATTTGTGAGCTTTAATGGTAACAACTCATTCCGCATGAAACCTGGAGATTGTCATTGATCAATGAAAGGCTCGAGGAGATATTCCATTGATATGCATTAAACCATAATTTGTAGAGGGTTATATTATCCCTCCCCAATTTTCATTTCAAACATCATTTCAAGAAAACATAAATTCTGGTTAACTTGTAGCAGTAGCTCTTTCCAGATACAGTAAACACATTTGGGCATAATGGCTAGAGGTTCCACTATTCCAGGGCATATTCTTACTACTCATCTCCCTCCACCGAGGAGAAAAAAATGAGATGGTCCCTTGGTACAACGAGAGATATATTTCAAGCCAAATAATTCCATGGCAACCCTACCTGCTCAGAGAACCTGCCTAGTTGCATTGATGGCTGGCGCAGAGGTTGATGTCATGGATTCTGAGATGGAAGAAGATGATATGGTGGGCGATGATACAACAGTGGATCATGGAAATGAAAAGACTGTTCCCACTCCTGTGCCTAAATTGAAATCAAGAATAATGGGTGGAACTTCACGCCTCACTGATGGAGGTCATGAAAACACCAAAAGGAGTTTCAGAAAAGAAACCGACGTTGAACGCAATAGCCTCTTTGCAACACGAAATTAGGAATTCCATATGTCCAAATTAGTTCGTTCTGGGTGGAAGAGTTTCACTATAAAGAAATTATATGTTGATGCTCCCAGAGATATATTTCAATCCAAAAAATTATTCACTTGCGGGACTACTGTCCTGTTCTCTGGATATACAATTAACATCTTTAGGAATCAGTGCCAGAACTCTCACTGTTGCAAGGAATATTTCTACTAGTCATCTCCTTCCACCTAGAATGGACTAATTTGGGCCTTTGGAATTGCACATGCAACCTGTGTCCTTGAAGTTTTTTCAACTATGCAGAGGCGGTTTCTAGTTGTGTCCTAAGTTTCAGTAAAGGGCTATTCCATTTTCCCTGCAACATTTTTTCATGTTCTTCCTCACATGAAGCTTCTTAAAACTATCAATTTTACCAGAGGATGATTCATCGAGGAGAAAAATGAAAGGATCTTCCATTCTGTGGATCCCGTGCCTGTGTTTGTGGTAGATACGTTCAATGTTTTGGCCCAAAGAGTTGGGTCCAATTTCTAAGAAAAGATTTACAATACTCGGTGTTTTTCTTATTTTTTAAATGGATTTTCTATTAAAAAAGTTTTCCTTGGAGTCTTCGTTGCTTCTTCTTTTTTGCATTTAACGCCTGTTCTCATTGCCATGGTTCGGTGGTCTCGTAGTTATTCGATATTTTGTTTACTTAGGTTATTTTTTTTAAGATGGAAAATCTAAGAATTATATGACAATGTACTATGTAATTCCACCAGCCTTTTATGTAAACAAAAAATGGATTACACACAGTACACATAGTTTCAAACCAACATTCAATTCTATTTGTAATGAAGATAGAACATAGCAATACCAATGTACAATCTTGCAACAAAATCATCATTCTTGTTTCTAGACATGCAATTATTAAGTTTTAATGCTAACAACTCATAATGCAAGAAGTTTAATACTTAAGTTAATATGTTACAGTCATGGAAGAATGTATCAAGAACAGAATTACACCCACATGTTCCAATAAAATCTAATCTTCAACAAAGCATTTGTTGGCAATTAGTTGAAAATGAAGTTTAATACTTAAGTTAATATGTTACAATCATGAAAGAATGTATCAAGAACATATTTATACTCATAGGTTGCAATAAAATCTAATCTTCAACAATGCATTTGTTGACAATTAGTAGAAAATGATGGTTTTGAAAAAATGGCGCTTCTTTGAAACCAATTTGTGTTTACGAAAACTGTCATCTGCCTTTCTATTTTTCCACTCTTTTATCCCCTATAGTTTCTCTTCTTGGTTACTTAATCATTTCTTTTTCTGAAAATGCCTTGTTGCACGGCTTGGTGGATTCACACATTTCCACTGAGCGCTTTCCCTTTCTTTAAAATGGCACTCTATTGTTCTGTGTCCTACAAGTAGCACCCGGAGTTTTGCGATATACAAATTGACATGCGGACTTGCGTGCTGGCTGGCTCAACATTGCGCTTCTATTTTTCCATGACCTCCAAACAACATTCGGAACTCCGCGATATAAAAATTTACACATGGGCTCCAGGGCTAGCGGGCTCAAGATTGACATTGTTTACAGATGGAAAAGTGCTAAAATGAGCTATACCACATTTGCGCCACATAAGATATATTAAAGGGCGAATAATTTCCTCTATGGTTCTGTGTCCTACAAACAACACTCACAGTTCCGCAATATACAAATTGACAGTCGGACTTGCGGGTTGGTTGGCTAAAAAAATGACTCGAAGTTCCGTGATATACAAATTGACAGATGAAACATACAACTAAATACCAATTAAACTCACAGATCGTATTCCTAGTAGTTGTTTTTTTTGCCCGCCAACTTCACACTTCTTTCCAAGTATATATCTTCGTAGAAAAATGGGATATTTGTTACAGATGTGAATATATTGGTCTTTCTTTTCCATCTTATATACTTGGCCAAATATTCATTTCTCCTTTCCCTGAACTTTATCTTTCTCATCTCTTATTCATTTTTTCAAAAATGTATGGTTGCACGCGTCGACGGACTTGCGGGTTCACGCTTGCACTGGTGCTCTTATATCACGACACCGACCAACCACTTCCCCATTCCATACCCAGACACTTCTCCGACTGTGTATTCATGGTAAGAGGGCTCTATATTGGACTTCTACTATTCCATGACCCGCGTACAGTACCGTCACTTATGCGATATACAAATTTCTTACAGATGTGAAATTCCATACCCAAACACTTCTCCAACTGTGAATTCCTGGTAGGCAAGCTCTAGATTGGACTTCTATTGTTCCATAACCTGCGAACATTACCCTCACTTCCGCTGTATAAAAATTTACAAACGGACTCAGATCATACCCTCTTCTGTATTACGGTCTACCTATCATGCCCTCTTCCGTGGTATACATTTTTTACTGAAAACTTCTGAGAAATACAATTTAACTGTCGGGTCCTGACGTCTTCTGTGGAACTATTTTCACCCCAATTTGAAGCTCGTATGTCCAGTTTCCATACTTTCCATTTCTTCGAATTTCTTTGGTGGATCGTTGGTTTGGCGGGTTCAAGAAATATTCAGTTCTTAGTCGTGGTTTCTTGTTCACGCACTCCTTTGCAATTATAAATTACCAATTATATATAAGATCTTATCTCTAGGCATGAAATTAGCAAGCGCTAATTTCAAACATCATGGAATGTCATTTGCGTGTCGTTGGGTTGGTCCGTTCACGAAAACTTCAATCATCGCTTCCAAGAACGATTCCGCTCGACCGTTTCCCTATTCCATACTTAGCTAGTTCCCCAGAATTCCACAAATATACAAACTGACTGTTGAACTGCCCCATCATGATCTCTTCCATTTTACATGTTTTGTAGTCAAAAATTGTGATACATAAAATTTGACCGTGGAACACTCGCCTCTCTTGAGTATCCCCATAACCCTTTTTTGAATACCATCTGACCGCTTTTTAGACCTTTCCATTCTTTCCTTTCTCTCCCCTATCTCCGTGACCTTCGGACTAGTCTATAATAAAAGAAAAAAAATGTTATATATATATATATATATATATATATATATATATATATATATATATACATATGTTGTTTCCAAATATGCAATTACTGACATTTAATTCTAACAGCTCATCATGTAGGAACCATATAGATTTTCATTGATGGGCGAAAGGCTCGAGGAGATCTCCTATTAATGCGCATTAAACCAAGATTTGCGGGGGGTTATATTATCCCTTCCGAGTGTTGATTTCAAAATCATGAAATTTCATTCGCACGTTGTCGCCTTGGCATGTTCATGAAACCTCTAATCCTTAATTTCTCTTCATCCTACTCGCCACCTTCGCATTTATAAATATGCAATAAGTAAGGTTTACTACTAACAGTTCATCATGCACCACTTATACAGATTGTTATTAATCAACGAAAGGCTCGAGGAGATTTCCCATTCATAAGAATTTAACCAAGATTTAGTGAATAGTTACATTATTAGCTCTAACTGTTCATTTCAACCATTGTCTGGAGAAAACCAACGTTCTCATAAACCTATGAAATCAGCTCGACAACAGTTCTGTGGAGATACAGTGAACATCTTCGGGCATGAGGAACAGAACTTCTAGTGGTCCAGGGCATATTCTTATTACTCACCCTCTTTCGTAGAGAACCAAGTAATTTGGACCTCTGGGATTGCTCATGAAGGTTGTGTCCCTGAGGTTTTTGACCGTAAGGACCTGGTCTCTTGGTGCGTCGATAAATTTATTTCAAACAAAATAATTACTCCACTGCGAGACCTCTCTTTTGTTTCTTTGTCACCTCAGGTATTTCGCCAGATGTTAAGATTGTCATTGCCAACATTGACGTTCAGAGGAAAAGATTGCAAACAGTTCCTAGAAAAGCATAATAATGGGTTGGACATCTTGCCCCATTTCTTAGAAAACCCACTTCTAGTTCCTGAAGATATTACAAGCTTGCAGGTTAGCTCATTTAAAAATCCATTTCGCGAAATTGCCTTCCTGTTTACAAGAATAACGGGACATGAGTCCACAACAACTGTTTCTTGGATGGCTCTTTGTATTTTGTATTTCAAAGTCAACGAACATGCCATTTTTTATTGGGGAAAGTTAATTTGCCATGAAATATGTTCCTAATTGTCAAACTTCAAAAGGGAAAATAAATTTTATATGTCGTCCTACTTAGTTTTTGCGATAGTGCATTCTTGTCGGTTTCCACAACTATCTCTGTCCAAGAATGTCAACTGGGAATTCGACCTAGTAATGTTCTAGTACCAGGCCTTGTGGAAGCACAAGGCTTCCCACTGTTTTTATGAGGTTTTTAATGGCTTTGTGTCTGTTTTCAAAGTTTTTTTGTTAGGAGAAGATGCTCCCCGCATATCTAAATAGGCAACCAGTTTTTTGGAAAGGAAGGGGACACTTGAACATTTGGATAATTACACTGTCATAAGAATTTTTGGATCCACGAAAAAACCTACTCTCCTTCCATGTCACATTACGGACATAATGTTTGTTGCAGAATTAGAACAAAATACAATTACTGGTTGCATATGTTGCAAAAGAAGAGAAAACAACAATTCATTCCTCAGCCTTGGAAAGTAGGGAAGTTCGTGTTGAAAAATGTCAATAAAATTGAGGAATTCACAGTGCATTCTAGCATCTCCAACCTAAGATATGTTGAAAGAATAAGAGGGTTCAACCCCTATAATATTTTTCGACAACATTTACAAACACTTGGCCTCAACGATTGTTTTATCAAAAAACACTTGTCCGAAAACAAAGACAGTGGTGAGAACGCTCCTGCCTCTGATGCCAACGACCTAGACACAGTGCAAAGATGCACTAAATTCTACACACAACAGGGGAAAGGCCCCGGTGACAAGATTGTTCAATCAGAAAATACCACTCCAAAAAATACGACATCCCAGAGCATCACTCCAACGACCCACCACAACAACAAAGAAACTCATAGTTCTTAAAATGGAGGAGGATATAGCGACCCTCCTCACTCTAAAATTGATATTTCCCACAAACTTCCAGTAGAGAAGAAGAGAAAAAAAACGTGGGACAGGCGGAAGAGTCGAAAATTCAGAGTGAGAGCATGGAACTTGACACTGATCTGGATAGCATGTTTCTCTACCTTGATCAGCCCAGAGACGCCATCCACCATATCCTTCCAATGGACATATTTGTTACCAAAATTTTTGATTAAGATGAATCCTTCATGTTCCAGAGCGTTGTTTTTGATTGCCATTCTAAAAAATTGATAATTGAAAAAAACTATGTAAAAAATAAGAAAGGAAAATCTCGTTCAGAGGTTGACCTTGCCAACATGTGGTCATCCCAAATCTGACAACTTCACAATGCAAGCAGAGATGCACTTCATGATTCCATTGGAGGCATCAAGGTTGAGAATGCCAGACTGAAGGACTCGGTCAAGGAATTGGAAGAGGCTTTGATTCCTATGCCATTGTATGTCAATCCTTTGGCAACAACCATGCCTGCCACCCCTGAAGTTAACATAAAATCATCCTCCACCTTCCTCACATCCTCTAGAGGATATGTGGAGAATAATATCAAGAAAAGAATGAAACTGGTTACCGAGGTGTGGAAAAAATCACAAACCATTACTTCCCTTGGAACCAGGGCACATAGTTTGCTCCAACATTTGCAGGAAGAGTTAAAAGATGAAGAAAAATTCTATTTAAAAACAGTCCTTCCTTTTGGCACCATTGTGAACAATATGACATAAACAAAAATAAGAGAACAAGATCTTCCATTCAAAAACCAGATTGGTCAATTGAATGCATGTTGGAAATAAAAAGTGAAGAACCTGCATCTCATTTTTTAGTCATGTGAACAAGCCATATTGAAGAAAGATAAATTATTCACAAGGCTGTCAAAAATAAACTTAGTCGAAAAAACCAACGACTTCCAAGACCCTGACTTGATCGCAAACTCCTTGCCCTTAACTAGGAAAGAGTTCGATAAACATGTTTCTATGTTTAAGGCCTTGTCTCTAGAAAAGTTTTACAACATCCTTCACTATGATGAAGCTCACGTCGAATACTGGCTAGTCAAATATTCAGTACAGAACGAGGAAATTCATCAGGCTCTGTGTAATGTTTCTATCGAGTTCTGGGAATTAGAAAACGATATTTTCATCATAAAAATACAGAATGAGATCAACATTTCCCCAATGAGAAGCTACATTGAGGAATGGATTGAAAGGGAATTGAAGCAGGTCGCCGACAAACGGCAACAGGTAGTTTCCAGGATTCTAGCAACCATTGACGACATCAATGAAACGACAACCACAATCAAATAGCCAAAGTGATCATACGTACCCTCAATGTAAGTCTACTGATCACATCCTGCTTTGTTTATCAACCCAGTTATGCCATTTTTTTAAATAGAGATGTGTAGGCAAACACATATACCTTTCAATTTAGCTTTTTGCAGGTATTGCAATCTATCTTCTTTCTACAATCCTGTTTCTTGTACATATTTCTCTAATGGTCCGCGGGAGCCCCAGTCCCAGTCTACATGACAAACACATTGAAATTTGCATTTATATGTAACATACTTTTATTGTTTTATATATTTCAAAATTTCCAGTAATATGTAACAAACTTTTGTTTTTTGACATATTTCAAATAAAATTGTTTTCTTATCTCCTTTTAAATTTATGTCTTCATATATTTTTATTTCACCAGTCTATATGACAAATGCATTTAAATTTCTATATGTAACAAACTTTTATTTTTTTATATCTTTCAAAATTTCCAGTAGTATGTAAAAAACTTTTATTTTTTTACATACTTCAAATAAAACTGTTTTCTTATCTAATAGTGTTCTGCATGCCAAACGTATACATGTTGCACACAACATTTTCGTGATATACATTTCAAAATTTCCAGTAGTATGTAACAAACTTTTATTTTTTAACATATTTCAAATAAAACTATTTTCTTATCTCCTTTTAAATTTATGTCTTCATACATTTTTATCTTTGACAAGTCTATATGACAAATGCATTTAAATTTCCAATTTTTTTCTTCCACTCTGAACAAATTTGTAGTTTGTTATATATTTTCAAAAAAATAAATGGTGCTCTGCATGCCAAGCGTATACATGTTGCATACATGCATTTAAATTTCCAATTTTTTTCTTCCACTGAACAAATTTGTAGTTTGTTATATACTTTAAAAAAATAAATAGTGCTCTACATGCCAAGCATCATTTACTTATGCCCCATGTTCCGTGATATACATGTTCCACACAACATTTTGGTGATATACATTTTGCACCGAACACTTCCGTCATTTACAATTCGACCCCATTTTCTACAACTTACTTTGTAACCTCATGCCAAACAACCTTGTTTATATTGCCAAGGCAACCATTAATAAATCTAAATTTCCTCAACCAAACCAACTCTCAATTTATTTCGTAAGGTTTCAAGATGAAAAATTAATGAATCCTCAAGGTTGGTTAAATCACATTAATTCAGTTTTACTACAAAGTTATTATCTTATCTTTCTCATCATTAAATTAAAAAAAAAAAATCAAAAAATATTTTTTTAAAACATAAAACCATTTTTTTTTTTTACATTAAAATAGGGTTAAAATTGGGGTAACATTTTGTTTTTCACTTATAAGGACAACATTTTAGTTACATTTTATTTATTTATTGGGGTAATATTTTTTAAATTGAATATTTTCTTCAACAAAATTTTTTTAAAGTGAAGGTTTTCATAAACATTTTCTTTCTGCATGGAAGATATTTTTTTTATGATAAGTTTTTTTAAACAATTAGTTTCTAAGTAAATATTTTATTTGGATAATTTTTGTGGCAAATTTTTTCAAGATAAAAGTTTTTTTTTAACTTGTGTTTAAAATAATTTTTTTATCCAATTCTTTTTTAATGCAACTTGGTTTATTGAACAATATATTTTAAGCTTTTTAAAATATAATTATAAAATTAATTTTTTTATTTCTTTAAAAAAATTGACCTATAACTTTGATGTTCTAAACTCTTTTTTTTTTTTTTACAAAATGTAATTTTTTTTAAACCTTAAAAGATTGAATAATCATAAGAAACAAAAGGGAGGATCGTACTAATTTTGAAAAATGAATTTTGTAATATTGTTTTAATTAGTAAATTTACATGATAAGAAGAAAATTCATCTTCATGAATTAAAAAATACTAAAACAATTATATATTATTAAAATATTTAATGTATTTATGATTAATCATATATATAAAATAATGTAAAGAAAAACATGTGTAAAATTGAAATTAACCATTTAAAAAAATACTAAAACAATTATATATTATTAAAATATTTAATGTATTTATGATTAATCATATATATAATAATGTAAAGAAAAACAAAATTGAAATTAACCATTTAGAGAGAATAAGAAACGGAAGATCAATTTATTATCATTTTATTATGTGAAAATTATTTTATAATTCCTGATATATGTGAGGAGACTCAGATATACAGGAGATATCAAATTGAAGAAATTAAGAAATGGAAGAGCAATGTGAACGAAAATAGAAATATAAGAGCAACATTATTATGTGAAGATTTAACGAACTATTTTCCCACTTGGAATCTAAATGGCATACAACCTATTTATGTATATTTAAAGAAAACGTGTGTTATTTGTTAAACAATTTTTAAAGTATAATGATAAGGGGAAAACGTGTGTTGGGAAAACTTGTATTATTTGTTAAACCATTTTTAAAGTATAATGATAAGTGGGAGTATATTTCCTAGCTTATGTAAAAAAAAATTATAGTAAATATTTTTTTGTTTTATTTTGGAAATTCTTGAAATTGAAAATCATATTTATAATTTTAATCAAGAATTAAGAAGATGACTACAAGTTTAGTTAATCTTGTAATTTTATCATTCGTCACTTTAATAATTATGCTTCTCGTTGCTAGTTGCTGCCATATTTATTAACTAGATGTACTTCATTCTTGAGTCCTCACAATTTTTCTCTCTGTTATGACTGACTCACTCCTATCTAAATGATAAGATGCATCATGCATTAAGTCAATCATCACAACTTTTTCTCTCTAGTAGCTTAGTAGCCTATTGTTTCCTACTAAGAGAGAATTATTCACAAACACCTCTTGAATGACTGAATAAATGGGATAGTTAGATCATTTTTTCATCTCTCTCCCCCATTTTTTCATCTTTATTAGATATCTTTTTTTTTCGTTTTATTTTTTCCCTTTTCATTTTTTTCATCTTTTAATATCTGTTATTATTAATTTTTATCTCTTTATAATATAGCCTAGTAGCTTACTGTTTTCTAAGAGGAGAGAGTTGCTCACAAACACCTCTATGATGATGGGAAAGATAGGATAGTTTAGATCATTTTTTCATCTCTCTCCCCTATTTTCTCTTCTTTATTAAATATTTTTTTTCATTTTATTTTTTCCCTTTTCATTTTTATCATCTTTATTATTATTTTTTTTTATCTCTTTTCATTTTTATTATCTTTTAATATCTGTTATTATTAATTTTGATCTCTTTATTATATACTAGTTAACTTAATTTATTTCTATTAATTATCCCTTAAATATTTCTATTTTTTACTCTTTTTAATTTTTCTCATTTCATATTAAGTTACCTGAATTTATTTTTTCTTGTGACTTTATTTTTTCCTTTTTATCCTCTAACATTATTAACTATAAATATGTAATATATTTTTTCAATTTTTTTTATTATTTTTATATATTTTTAATCTTCAAATTCAACTAAGTTTGTGTCCTCTTTTCCTCCATACAAACTTCAAGTTTCCCTGATAATAAATAGAGTGTTTACTCACATTCCAAATTTTAAAACATCATAATTTTTTTTTTTCAAAAATCCTTAACATTATAACAAACTGTATAAACCTACACTCTCAAATATATTTTGTTTATTTAAAACAAATTATTATTATTATTACATTAATTAATCAACTTCATTTATAAAAAAATATTTCCTTCAACATTTTTAAATAAAATTATCCATTAAAATATATCATCAGCATTTTGTATAAAACATCTCATAAACATTTTATTTTTTTTAAATAGAGTTATACATTAAAATATATCATCTACATTTCCTATAAAACATCCTATAAAAATATAAAAATATACTGAAAATAGTTAGAAGAAAACAAAACAGAAAAAAATTAATGTTTCTTTAATATATCGCACTTCAGTGTTCTAATGGGAAATATATAAATTAAATATTTATCAATATTAAGTCTTTTTATAACTTTATCCATTAAAATATATCATCATATCATCAACATTTCCTATTAAATATCCCATAAAAATATACTGAAACAAGTTAGAAAAAAGAAAGAAGATTTTTTTTAATATTCGTTTAATATATCACTATTCAATGTTCTAAATGCGAAATAAATAAATAGAATATTCATTAATATTTAGTGTATTATAAATGGTTCATGATTATATTTAATTTTATGTTATATTTAAAAAAATTATGTTTATATTTAATTTTATATTATATTTAAAAAAGTAATTTAGTATTATTTTAGTAGAGTTAATGGTTAACAATATGTGATTTTTTCTTAAAGGTTATAGGTTCAATTCCACAGGAAAGTAAGGTATGCATATCTCTATAGACTTTAGGAGTCAAATTGTTGCACCCATGGGGTCCCTTGTTTCAAGGGGATCTCCTACATCAATTTGGTGTGTGGCTTTGCCCTGACCTTAAAAATATATTAGAATTAGAATTAAATGTTTTTTTCTAAATAAATATATTTAAATTAAAATTGTATATAATTTTTTGAGAGCATTGCTATGATTAGATACCTAATGTACAAGAACAAGATAAACAACATGGATGACAAGAGTCTCCCCAAAATTTCTTCAAACTCTAGTCAAAACCACCAACAACTCAAGTGGGGATGGCATAAAGATGTAAAATCATTAGGGAATACAAGAAGAATCCATCATGGAGAATATTGATAATATTACAAAAAATTTGACTTCTAAATTTAANGAGAACTGAAGATTTTCGAGATACAACAATATCTATGTTGGTGCCTTTATATTTCCATAGAAAATTTGTACAAAAAGTTTGTTCCCGACCTCCAACTTGGGAAAGAGACCAACAAAAATGGATCATCTTGTCAGACCAACAAAAATGGATCATCTTGTTTACAAGTTTGTGAAATTTTCGTCTCTTAAAACTATATGAGTGAATAAAATAGAGCCTATGGCTCTCATTTGTACAAAAAAATTGGTTGTTGTCTAATCTCTGTATAACTGCAATGAAGTGGGGTAAAGATACTAAGACCTCCTATGGTAAAATACAAACTAAGAAAGCTAAAAATAATTAAAATTAAGTGATAGGATGGCCTTCAACAAAAAACATATGAGGTTGGGGGAAGTCCAAGTTTTTGAGGTTCGATCCTTCATCTTCTGTGTCGTCGAGTTCAACTTGTGATAAATTCGCTTGGCCTAGAACTGAAGATTTTCGAGATACAACAATATCTCCTGGTGTGCTTCATGATGTTCAACCAGGAGTCAACTCATCAACAAATTTAAGTGTTAGTATATGTCAACTATTTTCAGATATTGAGAGTTATGAGCTTGGATATTTCACATATCCTAAATCTGTGAGCTATTTGAATGAAGCACCTCCTCATTAGAGATGAAGTTCCTCAAAACACAGACATTGACTTTAGCAAGATCAATATTATCTCTAATATTAGGTGGAGTATGAGCATGATAAGCCTCAGTGGAATTTTTGGAATCTAATATGAGACGACAGCCATAGTGGCCTTTGTTTCGACACGAGGAACCTCTCTTGGAACAAAAAGAGGAGACACCTCGTGGGTAGATATGAGGCCACATGAAAAAGGATGGGAAGCAAGTAGAGGGACCAATAGAAGGTTGTGGAGTGTGTGTCTGCAAGAGGACCATATGAAGAATAGGCTGGCATGACCGAGCATGAGGAAAGATGATTCCATGATGGGTTGAGAGCAGGTTCGTAAGGATAATGATATCCAAAGGTGCAGTCATAATGGACTGCAAATTATAGAGGGCGAGCTAGAGTGTATGCGAGTACCAACGAGGCATCATCAGAGCAAGATGGGCGATGGAGTGACGTTGAGTCGTGAAGGAAGAAACATGCCCAGAGGAGGAGGTGTTAAACCCCATGAAGTGAGGCGATGGGCATTGGTGGGGGATAGAAGGTGCCAACCAACTGTGATGACACGTGGCAGTTGCCTTTGGTTGGTGGCTTCATGTCTCATTGCTTTTATGTCACCCAATACGAGGGGTGCAATAAATAATTAGTGGATAAAAGAAAATTAAGATAGTACAAGGAGGTGGTCCACCCTAATTTAGAAGATCATAATTGTCTCTTAGCTTTGAGAAGTGCAAAGAAGAAAATCAACATTGTTAAAATAAGAACGAACTCTCACCAGCTACACAATGAAATTGGGTGTTTGAAACCTCCCAAAACACCATGGGATGAAATAATATGTCATCTTTGTGACACTAGGATGGTAGAATATGAAAATAACTTCCTTTTAGATTTCCCTTCAGATACCTATATTAAATCCCAATTTAAAAATAGTTGTCACAATATAAACCTTCTTAATCTCCTAAGTCATCAAAACTATGGTGATATTGGAAAGCTTCTCCTACTTTCTTAAGATCCAATAAAATAATTGGTCTTAATTAATCATCATCCTCATACATAATGATTTAAATTTATAATTATTATTTATGAATTTAAATTTTCATATATCATAAAATCTTATTTAGTTCTATATGTACAAATTAAAACATATTATATGTTATAAATAAAAAGTTCTATATCTACAAATTAAAAAAATATTATATGTTATAAATAAAAATAATTAAAAAATAAGAAACATTAAACTAAAGCTTACATTAAACACTAGACTTACTTGAAATACAATCATTGTACTTAACAAATTTGTACTTTAAAATATAATTATTATATTTATAAAATTATATGTGGGTAAAAAGATTACCTGGGTACCTTCACTTGTATTTGGTATTGTATTTGAGCATTTGGGATATTTTTCCAATATCTTCATCATGCTAGCCAAAAAAAATTCAAAAAATAAAGCGTTAATTAAAAAAAATAAATTAAAATTATGAAAATTTATAAATTTAATTTAATAAAAATAAAAATTTTATTTAATTTTTCATATATAATAATTTATAATAATTTTTTAAAAATTGATTATTAAATAATATATAAAATCTATTTATAATTATTTTAAAATATTAATATTTCTTTTAAAATTTATGGTATTCAACTTTAAAAAATCATTCTTTATATATATATATATATATATATATATATATATATATATTATATCATCCATTCCATTTAGAAACTAAAACCTATATGGAATTATTTTGGAAAAGAAGATTGGCATTTGGCTAGAAAGTCACAGTAAAAGAGCTAAAGGTCAAGCTAGGTTTAGGAGATATCATTCAACTGTGGACCATCTTGTTACCTTTAGGATCATTGAGGGGTTCCGCAATACTAAAACCAATCTTTTTTGTTGTTTTGTTGACTTTAGAAAAGCTTTTGACATGGTTCCTAGGAAATACCTTTGGAATAGTTTGGAATAGAGAAAAGTGCCTCTCGAGTTGAGAGTTGTTGCAATAAGGATGTATGAGAACGTTATTGCTAAGTTTAAAAACAATGAGGGCTAGTCAAAAGAGATTAACTGCAATATCGGAGTCAAACAAGGTTGTCCCTTGTCCCCTACCATTTTTGGCATATACATTGATAAGTTAGAAGAATATTTTTAAAAAGAAGGTTGTTTTGGCCCTAATCTCACTGGTATAGTCATCAATCTTCTTCTTTATGTCGATGATATCGTTCTTATGGAAAGGAGTCCCCATGATATTGAAAATCAACTAAGACTCCTCAAGGATTTTTGCTCCAATATGGGTATGAATGTTAATACTAATAAGACTAAGGTCACGATTATTAAATCCAATAAGATCCCTTATGATACATTTGTATATGACAACAACAACTTGGAGGAAGTGACTTCATACAAATATCTTGGAATTGATATTCACCACAAGCTCAATTGGAATTATAGCATTGAGAAAATGATTATTGGGGGATGGAAATATTATTACGGGCTTGAAAACAATTGTAAATCAGTTGATCTTTGGAGTTGGGGTAAGAAGAATCTCCTCTTTGAGACTCTTGTTACACCTATTATTCTTTATGGATGTGAAGTCTGGGGCTGTAGTATCTCTCGTGAATCCTAGAGAAAGATAGAGCAAATACAAAAGAATTTTATAACCTATAATCTCAAAATTAAAGGAAATACACCCTATCCCATCCTCCTCGTAGAAATAAGCCTCTCCCCCATTGAGAGCATGGCTATGACAACATACCTAACGTATAAGAACAAGTTAAACAACATGGAACACAAGAGGCTACCTAAAATTGCTTCAAAATCAAGTCATAACCACCATCGACTCAAGCGAGGATGTCATAAAGACATCCAGTCTTGGCTAAACTATTGGGGAATCGTGGAAGAAACCATTTTGCAGAATAAAGATACTATTAAAAAAAACATCAAATCAAAATTTAAGGAAAAAATGTGGTGTAATAAAGAGTTAGAGGGAAAAAAAAAATTAAGGTATTATAAAGACGTAATCAACCATAATCTAGAAGATCAAAATTATCTATATGTTTTTTCAAGTGTAAAGAAAAAAAAAAGCATTGCTAAGATAAAAACAAATTCTCACGAGCTCCATAGTGAAACTGGGCGTTGATCGATTCCTAAAACTCATGGGATGAAAGAGTGTGTCACCTTTGTGACACTAAGAAGGTTGAAGATGAAAAACACTTTCTCTTATATTGTCCAGCCTATACCCATATTAGATCTCATTTTCAAAATATTGATCACACTACCAACCTTCCTAACCTCTTAACTCAACAAAAGTATGGTGATCTTGGAAAGCTTCTCTTAAGGTCCGATAAATCAGTTAGGTCTTAGTGGATGTTAATCATCATCATCATCATCATCATCATCAAATGAATTGTCACATCCATCATATAGATATCATTATATTCTCTTTTGATATCCTAATAATACATCCTTGAGAGCATATTGTTTAGAAAAAGGGTTAAAGGCATGCTTCCTTTAAGAGTATATTGTTCATAAAATGGGTTGAAAAAAATAAAATGCATATTATTAATAGCATCGAATCAAGTTAATAGAATATTAACTTTGTAAAAGATTCATGGAAATATATATACAAAAGTATATGAAAGCAATTTTTGTTGAGTTTATTAGAGGCATAATATTATTTTATATAATAAAAATATATATAAATTATTGTATAAAAGGTTTAACTTTAAAAATAAATATATATATATATTTTTAAATTAGTGAATTTTTAATATAGTATGATTTTTTTTTCGTATCACAATAGAAAAAAATCCAATTTTTTTAATGATTTTACATATATAATACTATTTAATATAATAAAAATACATATAAATCATTATACAAAACCGAGGGTCTCTAGTTGGGGAAACTCTAGCCGCAAACTCCAGACCCAAGAGCTAGGTTTGTTGCTCGCATGGAGGGTTTCGAGCTCTCTTCTCCGGGAACGGTTTTGGCGTGTGTCTTTGGTGCAACTTTGGATAGTGTTTCAAGCGGTTTCCCTTTTGGTGGTAGGTTGCAGGTGTTGTTTCTTCTTCTAATTTGGTGCGTGTATGCTCATATACGATGCCTCCTTCTTTCCTGGTGGGACATGGTTTTCTCAGGTCAGGGTTTGTTCCGGTGTGTTGTGTTCGGATTTGTGGATCTGCTTCTTTGATTTGATTCATGTGGCTTGGATATTTCCTTTGATCATCGTCTGTTGTTGTTGCCTGAACCCTTTTCGTTGTCCGATTTTGTGCAATTTGTTTGCATAGTTCCATGATCCAGTGGTTTGTGGTGGGTGTGGAGATCACTTCTCCTTATGATATGGTATTTTACATATCGGCCCATATATTGCGCAGATATGGGTTTGGTTTTTTCGCATGGATCTTCTTCTTTGGTTGCTTGGGGTATTTTTCGCCGTGGTTTTTTTCTCTCCGGGTGGCCCCTCTACTTTGGCAATCATCTATGTTCTCTCCTTTTGATATCCCTCTCTAGTCTCAGGGTCATTTTTCTGGGTTAGATGTGTACCCTCTACTCCATGGTTCCAGTTTCAAAGTTTTCAATGCCGAGTTTTGAATATTTGAACCCAGGATTCAGGGTTTTGTATCCTCTCTTTTCACAAGGAATGTATGTCACTCTGTCCTATTCCATCCTACTTCTGGGTTTTCTTTGGAGGCTTTCATTAATGTTTTCTCTCAACAAGGTTTTTTTGGCGTTTTATCACTCCTATTGGTGGTTCCTCTCTCTTGTTATGTTGGTTCATTCAATGTTTGATGTATGCTTAGATCGGGGTCCTTTTGGAGGGTCTCTATGAATCTCTCTTTCTCATATCAGATGGGGGGTTTGGCCAGATCTTTGAGGTCCTCTCTAAGTGTTTGTAGTGTTGAGTCGTTTACACTTTGAGGTTCTTTTTCAGGGCGTGCAACTTTTTGGTTTTTGTTTTTTCTGGTGTTTGTAGGATGGGGTTTTCCTTGGCGTCATTGCTTTTTGGTTCTATTGATGTGAGAACTTCATACCGCTTTCACATGGTCCTTTCGACCTCTGGGGTTTTCTTTGGGATTTCTTTCTCGACATTTTTTTCGTGGAGGGGTTTCTTGTACTTCAATGGTCGTTTTCGGACTTATTTCGGGTTGTTTCCCACTCATTTTATTGTATATTTCTTTGTCTTATTAGCCAAATTTCGGGTCCCTTTGGGATTCTATTTTTTTATCACTTTACCCATGATTGGGTCATGCTTAAGGCACCTGCAAAATGTAATTCGTTTATCTTCGGATGAATAGAATTATGCTTTTTTTTTCTTGGAAAAAAATCATTATAGAAAATGTTTAGAAATAAATTTATGATATTTTTTAAATCAAAATTTTAATATAACATGAACATAATTACGCCGAGAGGCGTATACCTATTGGAAATGTGCACATTTAATAGGTTTTTAGTTGTTAATACGTTTTCTATGTATATGATTAAATGTTGATGGAATATTCTTCGTCATCACAATAAATCAGAGGTTGTGATTTCAACCATTAATTTCCTTGATTTTATAAAGATGTAAGTTTATATGTTTACTTTTTCACATTTACTTAATCATATTATGAAATCACTGTGATCACCAACTGATTTCAATGTTTAGGAGATTAACAACTATTCCATTTGAATGTGATTAACTTAGTTGTGGAATATGTAGGGTGTTAAGCGTGGCATGGTTGGTTGGAGTTTCATTTTGGTTTTCATAATTGTGAAGTGTAGCAACTATTTCAATTAAGGGGACGTTAAATTGAGAGGCGTTTCATATTTCAATGAGAATGGGTGTAGCAATGGGTGTAAATGAGAGTGGGAGCGACGCTCAGCTCTTTCCGAGCAATGTGGAGAGCCTCACAGCTTATTGAGGGTTGGTAAACCCAATCCTTCCACCAGAATATGCCCTTTGCCAAGCCCCGCCAGGGGCAGATCCACCATCATCTACAACTATTGCCTACAATCGGCGCCTGATCTCCAATTGGGGAAGATAACTCCGATGGGCAGGCTTTCTTGGTCAGAAAATGAAGGAAAATGAGGCCTCCATTGCGGTGAGATCTTGGTCAGAAATCCCTCCCACGACGGGGACTTTGAAATGCATGAGATGGTCTATGATGCTTCAGGTATAAGCGACGAAGGAAAATCATACTCTGTCTGGGATTGGAAAATGGTCTAGTAGCGGCACTGGAATACCTTCATTTGTGATCTCATGCTGAACAAATTGCACCATGTTCCAAGTGAGTCGTGACAGTGGGAAACGATTTCTATATTCCACATAATCTAGGAATGGAGTGAGAGTCTTATCAATACCATTCTAGGTTTTTTATCACGTTTTTTTAAAAAGAAGATAGATTATGTTATTTTATTACGTTTTATTATGTTTTTATTCTTCAATAGGCCTTGAAATTTGGGATTTTTATGTAATATGTTTCCTTACCCTGCATAACATTAACATTAAAGTATGTAACTGTTTTTTTATTACATTTTTTTTTAAGAGAAGTGAGATTTCATGTGAAAAATTTAATGGCACTCTGTAAAATAACACTTCCCATCTATTTGAAGCTCCATTCTTTTGTCAATATACAATATAGTTTTATGTTTATATACTGAATACATAGTTTCATGAGGATTCATAAAATGTAAAACCGTAGAAGTTACAAGTGACATACCATTTATACCAACTTAAATAACATAATCCATATTTGAGCGATTTAATTAATTTTATTGAATTCAAATCATGACAACTTATTATTCATCATCAAACATCAATTTCTTGTAAACTGAATAAACAAAATTAGTTAAAAATGAAAAATACACATAAAATAATGTAGGGTAACAAAATATTTAAATAGGGCCTATGAAAGAAGAATTCTTCAATTTTGATTGTTCTCGATAATCAGCATCACTACGGAGAGAGGGAATTTGTAGATTTAAATATGAGACCGACTCAATGGCTAGTTAGTTGTATCGTTAAGATTTTTATAAGCGCCATGCAGTGCAGTTTCAATTCTTGACCAAATTCTTGAGATTGTATCCCTCCCTTAATCAACCAAATCCTTGAAAATTGACATATCAATATTGAATTTCAAAATGAATGACAATGAAGATTGAATTTTATTCTCTTTAACGCGATACACAAGTCATGGGAGTGATGTTAAGTCCAGGTATATGATCTTCCTTTTACATTTAGATGCTTTTCAATTTATTATTGAATGTTTGGTTCATTAATAGTCCCATTTTTCATATACATAGATTGTTTATGTATATCAATCATCAAATCTTTATGGAAATGTAAAGAAAGCTGAAAAATGAGGTATATGTGAAATTTTAGTCTAAAGTTCTAACGACCTTAATCCTAATCTCAATTCCTGACCCTAATCTTGCTTATTCATTATAAAAATAATTGATATCAACAACATTATTTATAATTATTTATAATGTTGTTGTTCTAGTTTTTAGTTTTTATGATGTCATGTTAAATAAATATTTTTTCTGAAATAAATTTTGCAAAATTTTTTAAACTAAAATACATAATAATTCACTTAAATCAAATAAATATAAAAATAATTTTATTTTTTTATGAATGAAATATTATATATAAGGATGAGATCATTTATGAAGAGGAAGAATGGATATTAAGGATTATGTTAATCCCCTCTGTCAAATTATAGTTGAAGATGATAATGCTTGACTTAAAAATTGGGTTCATCTTTGTCAAATTATAGTTGAAGATGATAATGCTTGACTTAAAAATTGGGTTCCTCTCTTACTTGTTATTTCATTATAGTATTTTAAATGAGTATATTTGAGGCCATAACTTCAAGTTCAATTTTTTTTTGTGATATTTTTGAATTCCATGATGATATTTTTGAATTCCATAGTTTCATGTTTGATTAGAAACTATGAATGTGTAAAAATATATAAATTAATTAAAAAACAAATAATAGTTATAGCTACATACATTATTATTTATTATATGTTAATATCAATTATTATATGTTAATATCAATTAATGAAATATTATACATTAATTCATTTATTATAAATTGTATAGATATTTCAATTTAATTTTTAAGGTGTTTTACTTATATATCAATATTATAAAAAATATGTTAGCCATGACAGTTTGACATTTGCCACAAAGAGGATTGGATTTTAAACTCTTTTTTATATTCTTCAGTATATATAGTAGAGTTAGAATGGACTGGGTTCAGAAGAGCCTCAGAAGGGCCTATATCACTTGGAGTTTTGGGGCTTAATTTTGATAAGCAATTTTTTTCATAATTATTGGATTGGAGCTTGTGACTAAATCTGAAGTGCACCCAACCTCCATTGTTCCCTCCCGTGACTAAATCTGAAGTGTCATTGTTCCCTCCCCTGCCTTGGGATCCCACTCTGTAACCTGAATAACCTGAAGTGTTATTTTAAATTTTAATTTCAAAGGCAGTGTGATTTATTTTTGGCTTGGGTAAAGCTACATGAAGAAGTGAGTCAAGAATTAAAATTTTATGCCAAGAAAAGAGTAATGTATGGGAGATATTCATGTGGAAATTCTTAAAAAAATAAAAATATGTTGATGAAGGGTTTATGAGAATTTAAGTTTTTCATGTTTTGGAATTTGAAATATAAAAAAGTATTGAGCTTAGCTAGCTCAATATGAATTTAGTTATTTTGTTAGAATTGGCTACTCTAACAAATGACATGAGAATATGGAAGTCCAAGATGAAGCTAAATTCAAGAGAGAAAAAAGGAGAAACAAATGTGAAGCATGGTGATGAGATTTATTTTGGCATTTATAAAAAGAGTTGCAAAGAGAAAAGAAGTTCAGTGAATCGAAGAAGCATATTCCAGCCAGGCCAACAAAGCCAAAAGATGAAGAAGAGTCACCATG
Organism: Picea engelmannii; assembly: GCA_009831015.1. Taxonomy (NCBI): domain Eukaryota; kingdom Viridiplantae; phylum Streptophyta; class Pinopsida; order Pinales; family Pinaceae; genus Picea; species Picea engelmannii. The sequence goes on from ML778208.1 coordinate 630,616, forward strand.
AAGCGAAAATCAACAAGACAAAAGTATTGCCTCTTCTATTGTTGAAGAGCAAAAATCGTTGACGTCGAGCCATTTTATGGACAACGTTTCCGAAGCGAAGAAGAAAGTCTCGAAGAAAAAAGATGTGCAGAGACATGAAACAAAATACAACTAAATTTTTGTTAAATTTTTGGTTTTTTCATTCATCAACAAACACATAACAATTGAATTGTTGTAATTTGAGGGGTGCATGTTCGGTTGTACCCGAAATTCCAGTAGACACTCCAGGAAGTATTTTTTGGTCTAAGTTTTTTGGTGAGCTTTGCTATAGGTAAGATTTGTTTTCCATGTTCAGTAAGCCCTGATTGAATGAGGCCAAGATAGGTCAGTATGTGATCATGTAGCATGTATCTTTGGTTTCGAGCAGCATGAAGAGCTAGCCATGATACATCACAACTATCACCGGTTTCGAGCAGCTTGAGGCACTGACCAGTGGAGGAATGTGGTGTTAAGTCCACTCTGGTAGAGGAGTAAGCAAGTTGTGTTCCCCTTGTTTTGTAAGACCTGATGGATTGAGGGATACATAGATCAATATGTGATCATGTAGTGTGTCCTTGGTTTCGAGCAGAATTTGATTCTTCGATTAACAGGGGAAGGTATGAGATTTTAATCTCAGAGTGCGGGACTGGGACCAAGTTATCTTTAAGGGAGACTCTAATGCACTGGTAGCTAATGATAATGATAATTTTTCTGGGATGTAATCAAGGGAGAGTGTTAAGGAAAATACCTAATTACATCTTTAATTAATTTGTTAGTTAATTTACCATTACAAGAGTTGGGAACTCCTGTAACTTATTATAACCATATTATATAACTGTACATATTCATATTAATAAAATACACATCAAAAGTGTATAATATGACATCAATTCTGCTTAATCTTTTCACCTTTGACTTGAATACCTTTGCATCTAGCCATCAAGAGAATCTCGTATCCACCACCCTGTTCTGAAATTCTTCTTGGATTCCCATTTGCTTGTTGCACATGATGAGGTGTGTCCTCATAATATCGTTCTTGTACTAGTAGTGCCTCCTTCTAAGCCAATATTCCTTGGAATCAAGACTTGCTCTGTCGCATTGGAAGAAACCGCTCCTTACCTTTCCTTGGGACCTCTGTCGCATTGGATTAGGATCCGCAGAATCTGACAAGTCTCCAGTCCTATCTGTCCAGTTTTATATTAATTTTATTTAATATAAAATGCCAAAAAAGAACATAAATAAAATTATTACTTTTCATATTATGACCATCTCAAATGCTCACGAAATAACTTCGACATATTAAGACAAAGTTATTTGATATAAAACGCCATAAAAAAACATAAATGAAATTATGACATATTATGACCATCTCAAATGCCCAAGAAATAACTTGGGCATATTAAGACATGATAATTCGGGGAAATAACCTCGACATATTAAGACATGATAATTCCGGGGACGCCCAGGGAAAACTCCGTTTCTCCAAGGATCAATCCAGCCTCGGTAAACTCCGTTTCTCCAAGGATCAATCGAGCCTCTTGGAAGAGAGAGAACTCTTCTCTCAGCCCAGTACTGATTCATTCTCTCCGTTCGCAATTTTTTAATTCCTTGCAGTAAGGGTAAATAAAACTCCGTTTCTCCGAGGATCAATCGAGCCTCCTTGAAAGAGAGCTTCAGAGAGCACTCTGCTCTCAGCCCAGTATTGATTCATTCTCTCAGTTTGCAATTTTTTAATTTATTGCAGGAAGGGTACTCTTGGAAGAGAGCTTCAGAAAGCACTCTGCTCTCAACCCAGTACTGATTCATTCTCTCAGTTCGCAATTTTTTAATTTAGTGCAGGAAGCGTAAATAATTGCAGGAAACATGTACCGAACGAATATAGCTCAAAGATTGAAATAAAATGTTTTAAATATGCTTATAAGCATGATCACTGTAGAAACAAAGAGATCCCAGAGCGTTACATGCACAGGTAAGAGTTACATGGCAGGAATTTCTTAGATAAATATATWGGCRGACTGCACGAGATAGAGATAGTTGTGACGAGGTTAAGTGTTTCTCATCTTTTGCTTTCAGGTTGTTCCGTCCATGGAAAATACTTCTCGGAGTTTTTAAGTAGGCACCAGGAATATCTTCTTTTATATGGTCGCCCTCACAAAACCCTTTCAACCGGCAGCCGAGTAAAAATTGTAGAAAATTAGAATAACCACAAAATTTAATGTTGTAAGCTGAATAGTTTTTCTGTTATACATAAGTTCTTTGACAGTTTATTTGTTTTTCTCGGATAATTGAATGTTTGAATTGAATTGAAATATAATATACAATATACTTTTGACATAAGATAATCTAAAGAATGTTTGGCAATCAAAATTTGGGGTAGCGTAGATATTTGCAACTATAAATGTGGACTTGTTAAATGCCAATTGGTTGTTGGAACATTGAAGTTTCGATTATGTAAACTTGAACCCTTTTCATTTAGGATAACTATTCTGCCAATTATTTTATCAAAAGCTGAATAGTTTTGCCTGTTATATACGAGTTCTCTGACAGATCTTTTGTTTTTTCTCTGATAATTGAATGTTTGAATTGAATTGAAATATAATATATCTTTGACCTAAGATAATATGAGGAATGCTTGTAAATCAAAATTTGGGATAGCTTAGATATTTTCATCTATAAATGTAGATTTGTTAAAAGCCAATCTATTATGTAAACTTGAACCCTTGTAGATTTGTTAAATGCCAATCTATTATGTAAACTTGAACGCTTTTCATTGAGGATAACTATTGTGCCAATTATTTTATCAGAGGTGAAATTCTTTTCTGCTTATGGTAAACACATATAGTCATATTTCATTTACAACCCTAATTATAGCATAAGCCCTAATGAAATAGGCCTATCTGCCTGCTTTCATCAGCCACAATTATGTGGCTGTTCTAGTTATGTTTTGATTCTGAGTCTCTCCCTCCCTGATAATGACACGAGTTAGAAGGTAGGTGTGACTGCCATTATTTTTAACACGCCCTGCTGTTTGTTCGCTGTATTTTCTGTTAGGTTTAAACCAGTGAAAATGTTTCCCAAATTTCTGTGCTCAGATGGCAAGTGTTCCCGTCCTTGATAATGTAGAACCCATAGCTAACCAGCTTTAGGTACACTAGATAGCAAGTCTTCCCCTCCTTGATAATGTAGAACACATAACTAACCAACTATAGGTAGACTCTGTTTTCGATCGATTCAGACGCTCCATTGGTGAGAGTTGTTGCATAGTAATCCGTAACATTGAAAAGAGAGACTTTTTGTTTTTGCAGTATCGATTCTCCATGAATTGTTTTTCCTACACCCTCTTTAATAGAGATGTCGTTGGTCAATATAACTTTTATATTGAAGGTGTTAAGTTTTATATCGAAGGTGTTAAGGAAAATACATAATTATATTTTTAATTAGTTTGTTAATTAGTTTTACCTTATAGAAGTTGGTAATTTAGAAATTAGTAACTCTATAAAATTCTGTAACCATATTGTATAACTGTACATGTATATTAATAAAATATACATCAATGTAATATGTTACATCAATTGTATTTTTGTTTAAGGTCTAGACCTCACTTCATCACTAGAGGACCCAGAGACCCATGGTTATGAAAGTATCTCTTCTCTACCCAAGGTTATGAAAGTATCTCTTTGAGAGAAGAGAGAAGAGGATTCGATCTACCGCCAGAGGAAGGGAAGTCAGTGATGAAGAGCAGTCAAGTCAGTGATGAAGAGCAGACAGTGAAGCCGGTGAACTGCTGAGTTGAAAAATTCGGTGGAATTTCGTGCAGTTGAATTATGCCATATGTAGGAATCTGTACTCAAGTATGCCATCTGCAGTCGAAGTATGACATTGATGGTTTCACGCGCCGAGGAAAATACACAGAGAGAGCCAAAGTTGGTCGATTGTTTGTTGAATTTTGCAAGGCAGGTGTTATGGAGTCTACCGGAAGCCGCAATTTGGTAAACCTCGTAAAGACTCAAATTTCTATTTATTTATGAAAAATGGTTGCGCGTCGATCATTGTAAGTCCTCGGCCATATATTAAAAAGGATTGGAAATCATTATAAGGAAGTACGACTATTCTGTATAGCCAATTCTATTTGGAGAAAACTTGCGCCACCATAAATTTATTTTGGAGAAGTACTTATGTGTTTTTGTTTAAATGGCACAATCCGTGAGGAAGCCAAGTAAGATTTTTTTTTTTTTTTAATTTGATCAGATGTAATAAAAAAGTGCTCTTTATTATTATTATTATTATTATTTAAAGATTTTTTATTATTTTAAAAGAGTTTTCACACTACAACTATTTCTTATTTCGAGCAGCTTGAGGTGTTGATCATGGAATAATGTGATTAAGTCTATTTTGGTAGAAGAATGTGATATTAAGTCTACTTTGGTAAAGGAATGTATTACATCCTTAGTTTGTTAATTAGTTTACTGTTACAGGAATTAGTAACTCCGTAACATCTTGTAAGCATATTGTGTAATTGTACATGTTCATATTAATAGAATACACATCAACAATATAATGTGTTGCATCAATTCTATCACTGCTTAATCTTTTCAGAAGTGAATGCTTAAAAAATGGCCTTTCCCTGGCTTCGGAAGCATGTGCTTGAAATCATCTGAGAATTGTGCATGGCTCCTACATGGAAGGCTACTGGGACAAGCTTGGAAATGGCAAAAGCCAACTTGGTTTAGTTTGTAGCTCCCTAGACAGATAGGAGTCGAATTAGGAATGTTCAATAAAATCATTACATCCATTCTCTTCTCTAGCCTCATCACACGCCACTTCTTTACTGGGTTTCACCGTTAGATATAATGGCCGAGAGAATTTGTGAATGTTGTGGGTGCTCCCAATGGGCTTCGCTGCCCCCTTTGCAGATCGTGAGCAGGCTGCCTGGAAGAATTAACCCATAGTTTTGTAATGATTTCCAGCTTTTATGGTCTAATTCATCTTCAATCGGCCTCATTTTGGGCATGTCGATGGCGAATTTCAACATGTACTGTCATTTCAAAAAATTAAAAAAGACAATACTTTGTATATCACAAATGTATATCTACTTGTATGTTTGTGTTTTAGAATGAAATGTCAAGCTAATAGATCCTAAACATTAGTGCACCCGAAAGTGATCAATCTTGCTCATCTGTTGGTCTTCATTGTTAAAACAGAGATTAGATTAATTAACCTGTAATGTTTATTAGTATGGCGGTAAGAAGACATCTAGAAGCAGAATTAAATGTGGTAGTTGGCAAAGACGGCAGACTGCAGAAAATATCAATAAACTTCTAGAAATCGTCGGAAGCTCTGGAGGCTTCGAAGGCTTCGAGACAATCCTGCAGCATGTAATTTTTCTATAAATTCATATCTATCTAACCTGTTCAGCATTGGTCTTTGTTTCAATTCAGTTGTGTATACGTTTCCCTTCTCTTTGTTGTTTTAATTTTGTGTTCTGTTCTTCCTGCTCTCTTCATGGTATCAGAGCAGCGTTGATACTGGGTTGTCCGCTGAGTTAAGTCTTGTTCCTCCTACTATCCCCTTTCCTAAAGATTGAATTGTGCTTTCTTGACGTGCTGCTTGCTGCCGGTGCTGTCAAGTGGATTGTTGTCTGCTGCCAGGCTCAAATCGAATTGTCGTGCGTGCTCCCTGCTGAGGTGCTGTCAAATTTGTTGTCTGCTGCCAGATTCAAATAAAAAAACCCCTGATTGCATAAGCCGTCTAGTGCAAAAGCCGAAAAACGGGATCTGGTGAAGGTGGCCGCGTTGGTGAAGGAGGTTGTGTTGGGGTGAGGAAGCCGCCACAAGGAGGGTGAGCTTTATTCTTAAATTACAAAAATTTAATGAAATTTTTGGGTTGACCATTTCGGTTTTGGAGTTGGAGTCTTTTTTTTTTAAATAATAAAGAAATTTAAAATAGCAGGAAATGATATTTTCAGTGGTGTTATTGTTTGTGCTATTGTGAAGAAGGGATAATTTTTGTGTGAAGGGATAATTTCTGTGTGGGAGTATTTTTTCATTGATAAAATGGCCATTAACATGGGTGTAATTTCAGAAATTAAGTTAAATGGGAAAAATTATAATGATTGGGTGCATAAAATAGAGCCATTTTTAACAATGAGGAAGCAATATGATTTGGTTAGTGGGAAAGAGGCCCCTCCTACTCAACAAGAGACTCTTGAAAAATGGGATCAAAGAAATAAGGAAACTGGTGCATATATTAAAATTTGTGTCTCATGAAGTATTTGCAGAAATTAAAAATTTAAGGGAAGGCACTAAAATATGGAAGGTACTTAAGCAATTGTATCATAAAGTGAATCATGGATCTTAAATCTTACTAGTGATTTGCATAATTTGAGGTTGTCTAATAATCAAGAAATTGCACCTCATCTAACCAAGTTGAAAGATATGCGTAATGAATTAGAAAGTCTTGGAAAATCATTGGAAGAAAAGGAGTTTGTCCATATCAACCTTAGGAGCCTTCCTAGTTCCTATCAACCTTTCATTAGAGGGCTTGACACAGCTGATAAAATTCCCACTATTTCTGTAGCTAATCTTACTGCCAAGTTATTGCAGGAAGAGTAACACTTAGCAAAGGAAAGGGATTCATCTAATGATGAAAGTCATGCACTTGTCTCCAAGGGAAGATCAACTCACTATACTAAGAAATTCAAAGATAAGCTAGGTCAGTTTTCAAAGCAACTTGAAGAAAATAAGCATTCTTATAAATTTAATAATAATTGTCATTATTGTGGGAAGCGAGGGCATTATGAGAAGGATTGTGGTAAAAAGCAATGGGACATGCAACAAAAGCAACTTAAATTTTCAAATAAAAAAAACTCTATAAGAGAAAAAGGTAATGCTCTTTGTGTTGCACTTAATGCCAATGTTTCAAATAAAGATGAATGGGTCATAGATTCAGGAGCAACTAGGCATATGTCCCACAATAAGGAGAAATTTGTTATTTTAGATAATGATTGCACTAAGGAGAAATTTTTTCTTGGTGATGATACAACATTAGACGTGATTGGAAGTGGAAATGTTGCTATTGAAGATGGAGTATTCAATAATGTTATGTTGGTTCTCAATCTTAAGTCAAATTTATTCTCTCTCATTCAAATTGCAAATCAAGGTTATAAGGTTGAGTTTTATAAGGACAAATGCTTAATTAAAGATATTAATAGTAATTATAAAGTGGTTGCTTCTGGATATGTAGAAAATGGACTTTATAAGTTTGGAAGGTTTACCTCAAATGA
>ML778208.1:640023-654860 GCA_009831015.1 Picea engelmannii
TGTAAGCTTAAAAAATCATTGTATGGGTTAAAGCAGGCTCCAAGAGCATGGTACTCCAAAATTAATGAGTACTTCTTGAATGATGGATTCAAAAGAAGTCCTTACGATCCTGATCTTTATGTCAAAAATTGCAATGGTGATATGATAATGGTTGTCCTATATGTAAATGACTTAATCATTACAGGAAGCAGTTTAAGTCAGGTATATGACTTCAAGAAGTAGTTAAAGAAGCCTTTTGATATCACAGACTTGGGGTTATTACATTATTTTCTTGGCATCCAGGTTTGGCAAGAAAAAGATAGAATTCTTCTATCACAACCAAAATATGCACTTGATCTATTGAAGAAGTTCAAAATGGAGAATTGTAAGTCATCTCCAACTCCAATTGATATAGGGACCAAGTTAAGAAACAACTCTATTTAAGAAAATTTTGATGGCACACTATATAGACAATTGGTTGGAAGTTTGCTCTATCTAACAGCCACGAGACCAGATATTGCTTATGCAGTTGGAATGGTTTCTAGATTTATGTCTGATCCTCATCTTGAACATTGGAATGCAGCTAAAAGAATACTTAGATACATCAAAGGAACTTATAATCTTGGACTTGAATATCAAAATGGTGGTAATGTTCAACTTGCAGGATATACAGACTTTGATTGGGAAGGAGATACTGATGATAGAAAATCAACTTCTGGATATATATTTTATCTTGATTTGGGAGCAATCTCATGGAGTAGCAAGAAGCAAGCTACAATCTCTTTATCATCAACAGAAGCTGAATATAAAGGAGCAACACTTGCAACACAAGAAGCTACATGGCTACGAGGTATTCTTGCTGAATTGAATCATCCTCAAACAAAAGCTACAACTATTTACTGTGATAATCAAAGCTCAATACAATTAACAAAGAATCTAGTTTTTCATGCAAGGGCCAAGCATATTGAAATCCATCATCATTATGTTTGAGAGCAAACACAGAAAGGCAACATCATGTTGAACTATTGCAAAACAGAAGATCAAGTTGCTGATATATTTACTAAAGCTTTGAGTACTGTAAAGTTTGTAAAGTTCAGAAACATGATAAGACTTAAAGAAGTATCCCCTTAATAAGTGTATGTTAATCCTAATAAACATTAAGGGGGAGTGTTAAAACAGAGATTAATTAACCTGTAATGTTAATTAGTATGGCGGTAAGAAGACATCTAGAAGCAGAATTAAATGTTGTAGTTGGCAAAGACAGGGCGACTGCAGAAAATATCAATAAACTTTTAGAAATCGCCGGAAGCTCTGGAGGCTTCGAGACAATCCTGCAGCATGTAATTTTTCTATAAATTCATGTCTATCTAACCTGTTCAGCATTGAACCTGTTCAGCATTGGTCTTAGTTTCAATTCAGCTGTGTATACTTTCCCTTCTCTCTGTTGTTTTAATTTTGTGTTCTGTTCTTCCTGCTCTCTTCATTCATGAACGTATATTTCTATAAAGCCGTCGAAACCCTCGATTTTGTAAATATCATTAAAACCTTTGATTTTGAGAATTTCAACTTGTACTCACATCTCGAAAAAATCAATAAGAAATTCGTTTGTATATGGCAAGTATATACCGACTAATATGCTTCAAGCGTTGTAGAGTGAATATTAAGTTAATAGACCGTAAACATTATAACCCCAATGATAAATTTTGTGAATGGCTACAAATTAGTCTAAGCTTTATAAGGATTATAAATATTAAATTATTAATTTTTTCATCTCGAAAATTAGAATATGAATGTACACATACAATGTGCATTATTGTGAAATAGAATATCAAAGGCATTAACATATTATTATAATTCTACGCTGCAGGGCCTCTTTTTTCTGTGAAGGTTTGCAATGAACTTGCCGATAATAACCGTCCATCGATCACCATTCTATTTCCGTTGTTAGATGAAGCACCAATTCACTCCATTTGTCAAACAAACGCCACGAATTAGAAGGTAGATATGCGAGTGGCATTGTTTTAAGATGAGCTGCTCACTGTTGGTTGTACTTTCTGTTGAGTTTAGAGCACTGAAAATGTCTTCAGATTTCTGTTCTTCAATAGCAAGTCTTCCTCTCCCTGATAATGTATAACCCATAGCTAACGCCTTAATCATCAACTTGAGAGGTCAGCTGCAGGTTAGAAAATGCAAGCCAGATTCGATAAAATAATGATTTTTCTTCTTGTAATACTTCGAGATGGTATTAATGCTAATAGTTTTGGTTTTGAATTAGAAGGTGGATGTGCGAGTGGCATTGTTTTGAGATGAGCTGCTCAATGTTGGCTGTATTTCCTGTTGAGTTTAAAGCACTGAAAATGTCTTCAGATTCCTGTGCTTCAATAGCAAGTCTTCCTCTCCCTGATAATGTATAACCCATAGCTAACGCCTTCATCATCAACTTGGGAGGTCAGCCGCAGGTTAGAAAATGCAAACAGAGATTCCGTTAAATACTGTTTTTTCTTCTTGTAATACTTCGAGATGGTATTAATGCTAATATTTGAATCTAAGACTCTGTACTGCAAAGAAAAATATGAGAAGATATGTCTTTATTCTGAAGTACAGAATAAAACTCTGTACTGCAAAGAAAAATATGAGAAGATAATTATAATTGGACAAACAATAATTAATATTGTCACGTTGTAAATTAAGATTAATATTTTGATTATCGCACCTGTTAACTTTTGAAAGACACGCAACTTATTTTTGGCAAGTCAAGAACTCTTTCTACAAATTAATTGGGGAATTGATTGTTTTATCTTTCTCTTTTTTAAGTTAAAATAAGTTAACATAAATTTTGTCATTTAAATAATTGTATTGTTAAGTATAACTGGTTGCATTTACAACTTAATATAATAGAATAGAAATGTTATTATATACTTAGTTAATTTTTACTTTAGGAAAACTCCATTACTTATAGTAATTAATAATAATATATAATATTATGTATTAGTGTAACATAAATTTATATTATTTAAATATAAATGTCAATTAGGTTTAGTTACAGTGGTTGACTGTAATAATTGTTATCCTCCTAACCAAATTACATGTTTTCCCTAACTTTATAATCTAATAAAATATAAACCTTCCATCTTTTCAAATTAAATTCTTACCTAAATTTTTTTTTAATAAATTAAATCTAAATTGATATAGGATATCTAATTTTTATGTAATAAATTGAATCCAAATTGATATACGATAACTAACGGTAATTGATATAAGATAACTAATGGTATCAATACAGAAAAAAACATACAGTTAGAAGCTTTCCTCGATATTTTATGGACGTTACTGTTTTCACTGGAATTATAGCTTCAAAGATCTCATCCGCACTTCTAGGTTGTTTTTATTTCAATCTAATGAGAAGCCATCGAAGCACACCTTACTACAACATGCGGAGAGGGCATATATTAATGAAGACGTAAGGGAAATCTATACGGCCGTTAATCTATCTATTGATCGACTAAGAACTAAGAAAAAAACGCACAGGTACATACAACCATATTAGGCACTAACTGTACAGAATAGTACATAAAAAGAAGAATTGCTAAGCAGTGCATGTTTTGTCTTTCTTCATATGGGGATGGTTGTAAAAGTTGAAGAAGCAATGGAATAGGAAAGAAAGAAACACATATTCCACCTACGCTCTACCCTTAGCGATTCGCAGAAGGCTTTCCATCAAACTGTATATTCAAATTCTAAACCAAAATCTTCTACGAAGAAAGTCTGGTATAAGACGAATAAATTTCAAGCCAAAATCTTCTAGCAGGTAAGATTAATATTAGAGGAATTTAGATGATGTCCCCACATATATGGTCGAAGCATACCTGGCCGAGCCCATTGCCATGATGGATAGTAAATCAACCCCACTTTCGCACCATGCCAAATCGCCATTTCTTCAACATTGGCGCTCGAGTCTATTTACAAATATTTCTTGCTTATTTATGGTGTTCCACTCTGGTCAGGTCCTACCGGCCTGCCAGTTTTCACTGCAACCCGGTTCTACTACCCTAGATAACTCAAAGTTAGCTCGCGTGCGGAGATTGCCTTTATAAACTACTTAGGACTTGTCCAGTACATTCATGTAGTGTAAGGCATACAAACTGTGGATTAAGGCACACATTCATACTCTAAATAAGCGTCAATACGAATCTCCTGGCAGTGCTGACTACACAAGATTATGGGAAATCCATTGAGTTCGGGAAGAACACTATGGAACACGTGTTGGCAATCGATTCTATGAATTTTGCTGTTTCATAAATTATATGATGGCAGTGCTGACTACCCAAGATTATGGGAAATTCATTGAGTTCGGGAAGAACACTATGGAACACGTGTTGGCAATCGATTCTATGAAGATTATGGGAAATTCATTGAGCTCGGGAAGAACACTATGGAACACGTGTTGGCAATCGATTCTGTGAAGTTTGCTGTTTAATAAATTCTATGACGTCTATGTCAGAAGCCCATGTGCATTTTGATTATTGCCATTACCCGGTGCTCGTTGCGAGTCAGGGCAGGCAATCGATTCGAATAACTTGTCGACTGGTCCAACTTCAATACTCATGGCATCTCTCTCCATGCTTTGTTTTCCGTTGCTTACATGATTAAACAGTTCGACGACAAACTCATACTCTGGAAATAAGGGTAAAATGAAGCTCCGGACAGTGATGACCACATAAATCCCTGGAAATTGCGAACCTGATTGAACACGTGTTGGCGATCGACTGCATAGATTTTGCTGTTTACTAAATTATATTAATTCTTTTTCCCACCATGTTTTGTTTTCCATTGCTCACACGATTAGCCAGTTCGACTACAAACTCATCCTCTCGAAATAAGGGTAAAACGAAGCTCCTGCCAGTGCTGATCACACAAGATTATGGGTAAATCCCTCGAGCTTGCGAAGAACCCGATGTAAAACTTTTTGGCAATCGACTGTATAACTTGTTTAATAAATTATATGACATCTATGTCAGAAGACCATGTGCATTTTTCGAGTTGGGGGACACAACAAACTAACCTGCAACTTGCCCTCGACGGGCATACAACATCTAAATTCATTGTAGAATTCCCATATAATTGCTACCCGACAGAGAGAGCAATGTGAAAATGTGTCCACAGAAGTGATTGTATTCTACTCAACAACTCCCTGTGCACATCACTAATCGTGATAGGTAACAATTGTTGTTTCTAATTGTCTTATATAAAGAGAAGAAAATAGGGCTGTAAAATAGTCTTCATCTCTTTATTCTTTTAAAAATTAAATTTTGTTAAATGAACTGATGATTAACGTCTAATATATTTATACATAATTTCTATGTATGTACAAAGATTAAATATTTATATACAATATATTTATACATTCAAATTAAATATTTATAATGTATTATATTACAAAATTGTTAATTTGTATTATATGATAAAATTGTATATTTGTACATTTTCATGTGACCCAGTGGTAAATAAACATTACCATTTAGGAAAACGGCCAATAATGAAATTTCAAGCAATCCCTTTATAGTATACGTATTTTTATTTAGAAAGACATCCTTACACCTGAACAAATTGTGATATAAGAAAACCAATTGCACATCCAAGAATGAATAAACTCTAGGTCTTTGGCAGCTTTGGCAGCTTTGGGCTAGGATGGAATTAAGGCACTATTTGCATATGCAACAAATCCCTTACACTAATCTTCTCCCATATTTCCCCCTTTGGATATTTTAGCATATAATGATTTCAAACACATTTGTTAAAGCATGAGAAATTCATTCATAAATTTTATATCAAAAATTATAATTATATCACTGTAAAATAAAAAATAAAATAATTAATTCTATAAAGATGTCATCTCTAATGAAGGATCATTATATTCATATTTTTATAATTCCTTAACAATGTTGTATTTTGTTTTGTCTAAATCTACAAGAATAGTAGAATGTCCATCCAACTTATATAGTGACCACATGCAAGTGAATATGTACTTTCTATTGATATTGTATTGTATCAAAAACTTCACATTTGATGACCAAGTTTAGACTATGTTGGGAAAACCATAATCTCACAAAAATTCCATTTTCTTTAACTCCAATGGTGATATTGAGCTCTTGCTCTAAAATGGATGACAATGACTCCTTTCCCTATGAACATATATTTGATTATCTTCACTTCAATCGAAGAAAGGTTGCATGCATCCCCTCCCACTATCCCATTTCCTACTATCCTACCATCATTTGTGTGTATCTTTAAAACACATACTTCTAATCCTAACCCTCTAATCTTCAATCATTTTCCTTTAATGCAATGTTTTCTTTCAACATTTGTTTCCTTCATATCTCTTAGCTAATATTGTTTCTCATATGATTTGAATTGAGATAATTAAATACAAGTGTATATCCACACACTCCCTAGTTCCACTCCCCATGTCCAAAATATTGAAGGAACCCTCTAGCTCAATCAAAACTTTGGCATCGATTAAGTTATAAATGATTACTAATATATCAAGGAATTTTGATTCTACAATCCATTAAAAATAAATAAATAAATGACTATTTATATATACCCTATAATGATTCACGATTTTATACACCTTTACCACTCCACATGCATATTTCATTTCCTGAATTTCAAGAAGAAATCATCATTTATGAAGGATTCATAACAACTTCGATTGTTTATCTGAGATTGTCTTATGTATATAATTATCTATAATGTTCAAAACGATTTGTTTATCTTAGATTGTCCTATGTATATAATTATATATAATGTTTAAAACGATTTGGTTAATGAATGAAAAACTACCAAATTTTTAAATCAACTTATCAGTTAGGAGATAATCATATTTATAAAATAGTTGTATGATAAATTGATCATGTTGCAAAATATGAGTATAATACCGAACCCAAATGTTCATTGTGATGGCCTCAACAAATGAAAAAACTGGTTGGGTGGGTGGAAGCTAATGATGATATCTCATGACGATTTAGTGGCAATGCAAATGTGGAAAAACAATAATATGTTAACTTGGAAAGATTATTCAAGGTACTTTTACAATGAATTTGAATATTGTGTAAAAATATGAAATGTAGGAAACTAAATTAGCTTTCCAAATATATAACCTTTACTTATATAATTTGTGACTAAATATGTGAAATTTGAGTTTTTGTAACAATGGTATGCTATTTTCAAGAAAAATATAATGTATTTGCTTCTATTAGTGCAAGTGTTGACTCTTGAGTACCTTAACGATGTAATTTACTTTATAGAATTGTAGAGATCCCATTGTTGGAGAGAGAGAGAGAGAGAGAGAGAGAGAGAGAGAGAGAGAGATGTAAACTAAGAGAGAGAAGGGAGAGAGTGGGGGAGAGAGAGGGAGGGAAAGAGGGAGACATGGATACAAGGAGGGAAGGGATGTAGAGAGGGTTAGCGAGTAAGGGAGGGAAAATTGGTAGATATTTAGAGAGAGAGAGAGAGAGAGAGAGAGAGAGAGAGAGAGATAGAGAGAGTTCAATGATGGGGGGTGATGGAAGGAGGGAGAGACGAGGAGGGAGTGGTGGATAGACAAAGGGAAATAGGGAGAGAGGTAGAGAGGGGAAGAGGGGATAGAGAAAGAGGTATATGGGAAGGAAAAGGTTAGTGAGAAAGTGAGAGAGATAAAGAGAGTGGTTGAAGAGAGATGGGAAGATAGAGGGGTAGAGTGAGACAAGGGGAGAGTTCAAGTGAGTGAGTGAGTGAGATATAAAGAGGTTGTGAGGGACATATAAAGAGAGAATAAGGGGGATACATAGTTAAATGTAGGAGAGAGAGGGGGGGATGGAGGGACAGAGGTAGGAGGGAGAGAGAGAGAGATCATGAGAGAAGTGGAGAGTGATATGGAGAGAGAGGAGGATGGATTAAAGAGAGAGCTAGGGATAGAGAGGTAAATGGAGGAGGGAGTAGGGGATAGAGAGAGAGGGAAACAACGAGAGAGAGAGATAGGGGAAAAAGAGGGGGGAGATCAACTGAGTGAGTGAGAGAGAGAGATAAAGAGAGAGAGAGAGATATGGAGACAGAGGGGGGAGTGGGAGGAGAAGGAAAGGAAGAGAGAGGGAATGAGAGGGGATGTAGAGGGAGATACTAAGAGAGAGATATATTAAGAGAGGGAAGGGAGATAAAAAGGAGGGAGATAGAGTTTTGAAGTGGAGGGGGAGAGGAAGTGAGGGGGAGAGAGAGAAATAGAGGAAGGAAGAGAGAGAGGTAATGAGATACATAGGGGGAAGCGTGGGGGAGAGATAAAGTAAAAGAGGGATAAATCGAGAGAGGGGAAGAGGGGGGAGAGAGATAAGGAGAGGGGGAGAAAGAAAGTGACTGAGAAAGAGAGCAAGTGAGAGAGAGAGAGAGGTTATATAGAGATGGGTAGAGTGAGATAGGGAGAGTGAGAGAGAGATAGATATATAGAGAGAGAGTTTAGGAGGTATAGAGAGAGAGGGATATATAAAGAGAGAGGTATGGGACATAGTAGGGTAGATATAGGAGAGATAAATAGAGAGGGACGGGGAAAAAGAGAGGTGGGTAATATGGAGAAAGGGGAGATAGATATAGAGAGAGAGAAATAGAAAGGTGGAGATGATATGGAGAGGTAGAGAGAGGTAAGAGAGAGAAGGGGAAAGATTAGGGGAGAGAGAGAGACGGAAACACAAAGAGAGAGGAAAATGGGGGAGAGGGGGGGAAGAGATCGAGTGAGAATGATAGAGAGAGGGGGGGTAGAGAGAGAGAGATAAATAGAGAGAGAGATAAAAAGGGGAAAGATAGTGTAATAGAGAGAGAGAGGGAAATATGGAAGGAAAGATAAAGTGGGAGAGAAAGAGAGAGAGAGTGGGGGAGAGAGGGGAGGAAAAGGAGAGATGGGAGGAGAAGGATATGGGGAGAGAGAGAATGGGAGAGGGGGGAAAGAGTGGAGAGAGAGGGAGGGATGGTGACGGGGATATAGAGAGAGGGGGGAGTACAGAGAGAGAGATTGAGTTTGGTATAGAGGGGGGGTGAGAGAGGTGGGGAATGACGAGGGATAGAGAGATAATGGAAGAGGGAGACAAGGAGAGAGGGGAAGAGAGTGAAAAGAGAGTGAGAGGGAGATAGAGAGGGGGAGGCAATGAGTGAGAGACAGGGAGATAACAATTATAGAGAGAGGAAGATAGATGGAGGGAGGGAGATGGGGCATAGGGGGAGAGAGAGGGATAGAGAGAGAGGGATAAAGGGATAACAAGAGAGAGGGATATTTTCTATTAGTAAGAATGTGTGCACATTCTTGTTCCTAATAATGCGTGTGTACTTTAGGAAACTACATGCATTCCTAAAGCAAGAGTGCATTATTTTCATTTCAATTTTTTTCAGGATTGCATGCATTCCTGAACACATGTTTATCAGGAATGTGCACACATTCATAAATAATATGAGTTGGAAAGTGTGTGTGGTAGCCATTGAGTATCGATGTTTTAGGATTAAGAATGCATGCACATTTCTAGGAACACACACACATTCCTCTATGTTCATTTACAGGAACATTCATGCATTCTTGAGTGCATATGTTCCTTTCCACTCCATTGCCACATTTTTTCCATCAACTTCATGAGAGCGCCCGGTTGGGTATAGATAAAAACTTGAATAAATAATTTATAATTGTGAGGTATAAAAAAAGAAATGCATTTAATTTATCATTCTCAAGGATGGATATATATATTGATGATATGTTTTCTCAGTGTCCTCGATTAATTTTTACTCAATGTCAAAGGATTGTACTTCAAATGGCTCATTGTCATAAACCACGTTAACAATATCGAGGAGTGCAACTAGGTCATATCATTGTTAAAATATTTGTAGAAGGAAATTGTTTGAGTTCAAATCCTCAAATTAAAGCCCAAACAACCTTCAATATTCTAGATGAAGATTTTCCTAGTATCGACATACACATATTTCATGTTTTAAGATTCTACCAAACCAAATACCTATCAACATATGTAAAGAAGAAATGATATGTATATATTGCAAGGAAAAAAAAAATGTATCATTTTTATGTTCAAATTCCCAAAAGACACGACACATGAAAAATTCAAAGAGATGGAAAATAATGAAACAATTGAATAAAATAAACTATGTGTTTGGAACCCAACACCACCAAAACCTACACTATTTAAGATAGTTTGTCACTAGAAATGAAGATAATGTCTCACTAGCAAGGAATATTGATTTAAGTGTCAAGAATATTTCCTTATAAAATGTTACTTAATATAGGATCAAAATGAAGTTGATGAAATTCATAAGAGGAGGGGACATATTAGCATAAATTGTACATAGGAATATAATTTCCAACCATAAGAAGAAGAAAAAGGGACAATGAGGGAACTAGTACAAGATTCATGAAATTGTAGAGACAATTAGGAAAATAACTATTAAAAAATACATGGAAACTTATTCCTTAAAAATAAAATTATTAATGGATGAACAACTTCAGAAATTTTCCTCCATATTTTAACTGAGAGGGGAGAACAACACATACTAGTCATGTGAAATTTTTCCCTATAAAGTATGGAAACAAAATTATATTACATACAATGCTTCAACATATTTACAACCAAATATAACTCCAAAAAAACATATGAATTGTTATTATACAAGAAAACATAGAATGGGAAAACCTTAATCTTTACAAAATATTACAAGTCACAATGGGAAAATTTTGGATTAACAAAAGATCTTAAAAGAGTTTGAATAAGTGGAAAATAAATAATGGAAATAACAATATATCCATGGGAAAAAATAAAAAAGTTGAGTTATACAAGATCATTGTACACATTAAGTAATCCTAAGACATGCCTAAATCAAAAAAACTAATCAAATTCTATTGTAGTCATAAAATCTAGTCATAAAATCCATTAAATGAAGAAAACAAATAAAAATTCACCAACCCTACACAAACAATTCTCCTAACTCTCCTTTTGCAAATAGAGAGAGTCTCACAAACCAAAATTCTCAACAAATCCAATCCCTCTCGACATAATTTGTAAGATCCCCCACCATTTAATACATGACGCATATACCTAGTAATATGCCAATAATAAGTTAAAGAGAATTCCATTCCCTCTACTTGATATACTACATAGGGAATTCATAACTAATTCATAGTAATATTTAGTGTAAGTTAGTAAATACACAGAGTCTTCATATTAGTGGATTTTTAATTATATATAAGTAATTAAATTTGACTATCTCAAATAATCATTATAGTGATCCTTTATAAATATATATAAAGTTATTGCTATATATAATATAAATTTTGTTATTACCTTTCAAATTAACTCCTCAAAAGGATAAGAAATTTGTTTCGGCTCTTTACAAAGGTTAAGAAATTTTGGCCGAAGCATTTTCCTCTCTATTGTGCCCGCCTTCATTTTTTTTTTAAGTTAATTTGAAAGGTAATAACAAAATTTTGGTTGACCAAAAAGTGGGTTCTTTCCTTTATAACTTAGTTAAGGTGGAAAGAGGAGGGATGTGAAGTGGTAGGAAGCTAGATTTTGGTGACTAGTGCTTCTGAGTTATATAATAATAATAATAATAATAATCTATTTTTAAGGTTATGGCCAAGCCAACACACTAAATTGGTGTATGAGACCCTCTTGTTTGTGCGACAAGGGACCCCCCTCTACCCAACGATTTGACTGGTAAAGTCTACGAAGGTATACATACCCTACCTCCCTCTGGATTTGAACCTGTGACGTCTTAAGAGGAAACACATGTTTTTAACCATTAGGCCCACTCAAGCTGTATATGGTACTATATGTGTTTTTAATACATATGGTACTATATGTGTTATATTATAACAAGAGATTCTTTTCACTACCTTTATCGAGAATCATAGTGGAAATTTGATATTTATTGTAGAATTTGTAGTTAAATAAAATTTCATTATTAATAGGAGAATAATATCGATTCATTAATAGAAGTGTGCGATTAGGGGTGGTGAGGTCTGAAAGAGACATGAATTCAAAATCTTGTCAAAATCAAGAGGGCTTTTAGAGGGTGATTATGGGTCATAGGGAGAAGTAGAATAGTGGTTAGTATATAATGCCTTAGTGGTGGATTGGCGTTGTAGCACTCACAATGTTGTATGTTAGTGGGAACGAATCTTATTATTATGACACCACCAACCAAAATGAGAGGATGCAAACAAAATAGTGGCATGACAAGGGGCTTGTGGAGGCATTTGAGAAGGTCATGATGTAGTGAGGTGATTGGTGGGATTAGAAAATAAATTCATTTATATAACTTAAATTCCATAGTAAAGGAATGAATGTAGGATTTCTACAGGGTGATTCTATCAAACAAGGAAAATTCATGTCTAGAAACAAATAACAACGTAGAATTAAGCTTTATAATAACAACCTTTTTTTCCTCGTTCATCTGCAGTTGGATCTGAAACATGGTGAACATATTATTATATTTCTATATTGGTTATATGTAGCTTAATAATCATTCTCTTCTTGTATATTTTTACGAAGAAAATGTTTGAGTCATGGCGGGTTCATTCATGGAGGGTGTATTATTGTTGACTCTATTCTTTGAAATACTATCAGTTATTGAATTTCCAATTCAACGAGAACATATTTTCTTATTTGGCACATTTTAATCATAATTTGCCTACAACATGCCACTAGAATTTATGTAAAACTAATGATCACCCTCTATCAAGTCCATGTTGAAAAATAATTTGGTTCCCTTAAGGTAGTCCAATGAATCATAAATCTATGACTTTCGATAGAAATTTTTTATAGTGATCTTATTTATAGCACTATAATTTAGGACAAGGAACCACTCTTGCACTTCTTTCTTAGTCATAATGAAGGTGGAGGGGATACAATGGGAAGAAGTAGGTTGGATATGGCCACACCAAGGAAGGAACTAAACATGGCATGCTACTTTGTGGCCTCAAGGGGAGATAATTGGTATGCAAGATAATTTCAAAGGGAGGTTCCAAGAATCAAATTGATGGAATGAAAAATATAATAGATAGGGGAAATCTCATATTGAAGTTGAAAAACATGGGAAAAAACATCGATCAATTTTTTCGTAGTGGGTAGAGGGGGTTGGGAATCATTATTTGGTTTAACAGGGTAGACAACACAAAGAGAGAGCCATTTTCTTAGACTTATTTAATATACAAGAACATTGCTAGACAAAAGTGTTAGGACTTGGGGGGTTGGGGGGAGATTATAAAAGAACTATCCTCATATGCTTTGCAATCTATAAATGGTTTATAATCATTGCAATAGATATCATAGAGGATGATATGGTAATTCTTATAAGGGATTCCCTATAGTAAATTAGAACAATCAAATGGGGTCACATAACATTTGACAATGTCAACGAAAAAAGAAAACAATAAAGGTAATAACACAAATTTTATTGAACTATAAGTAGGGTCCTTTTCAATGAAGTTGGGTTTATAAGGGGATGGATAAGTGGCATTGTGAAGTTGAATTTTTGTGACCAAAGTGTGGAACACAACATTATTGTAATTTCCATTATCAAGAACCATAGTGACAATTTGATCTTTAACCTAGTTGTAATACCAAATGATGAGCTACACAACATGAAAATGGAGAAGAAAAATATTCAAAATTAATAATAATAAAAATGAATTTGTAGAATATAGTTTCACGATCTCTCATCCACAAATCAATGCTCATATTGAACTAGTGAATCACAACCTTGTGCTCACCCTCCGTATTTAGTACACCTAAAAAGAATAACCCGGTTCTGATTTTCATGTTATCCAACATAGTTATAATCAATTTGTCCATGCCTCTACTAGCCATTGAGTTTTTGAAGTATATTATGGTTACATTTTTCTATCATCTTATGACTCCTATTCACTCTCCCTCTTATTGTCCCACCACAAAAACATAGTGACCAACACTGGGCATCCTCCTTTGTCTATAAGCTAACTATTATTCATTCCTAGGTGGCTAATGTAGTACATACTTCCCACACTCATAATAAATCCCTCCATGATGAACATCAAGCGCCTTTTTAATTTCATATTGGTGATCAAGTCTAGTTCTATCTAGAAAAAAAATTCTTTAAGGGGTAGTTCCATCATGAAAACAAACCTATTTTTTATGGATCCTATAACATTTATGGTAGAATAATAACAATCCCTATTGGTTAGATTTCCCTTCTCAACTATGCATGCATATTTTAGTAACATAAGTTATTTTAATTTGTGTGAGTCACCTCTTTTGGAAGATGATATTTTTGTTTCCTATCTAGTGGGAAACATTCCATATTTTAAACCACATTTGGAGATTCATACCCTGGTAGACATGTGTGCATGGTCCACTCATTAAAACCAACAAAATTCTTATTTCATTTGGTGCTAAGAGAAACCTCTCACTTGGGTCAAATGGTCTTCCCATACTGCTTTGAATAATTCCTTTCTCCATCTTGTTGAGAAAGCTGGGGAATTTTTTTCTAAAATAGGGAGGAACTCAAATGTCACATAGGGAATTCATACCTAAGTCATAATAATAGCTAATGGAAGACAAAAAATGCGTAAGGATTCTTCACCTCCATGTAATTTTTATTTAGTTATCAGCCTAGTGGTTAAAGATTACTAGTGGTTAATGATTAATATATAAAGTTACTGACGGAGAAATAAAGGATAAAAAATATTGTTTTGTTTTACTAAGTTGTTATGATGACGATTTTTCTTCTCCATTTCTACTATATTTTCCTAATCACTTCTAGAATCATCTTCAACAACCCATACACCATGTAATTGATAT
>ML778208.1:654938-670952 GCA_009831015.1 Picea engelmannii
AATAAATAATTACTTATTATCCAAGTGACACATCCTTTCATGGATTTTCATGGATGGTCACCATATGTTCTATATATATGAAACTCTCATCAATGTAATAACATCAATTTAATATAAGAATTTTCTATTGTACTCGTGTCTCTATGCATGGTTATTCTTCTTGTGATCTTGGTTATTACTGCTGCTATTGTTCATGGTTTATGCTTCATTTCAAGTAAATTTATAAAGTAACTGAATGTAATTGAACAAAATTAAAACCCAACATGGTATCAGAGAAGCGTTCTTGAAAGAATACTATTTCACATGAATTTACCTTCTACAATAACTCGCCATACCTTTCCTACAATTCATTGTTTTGTTGCAACTGCAACTGAGGTTAAAATTTCTACACTCTTCCAACAACCATGGTGAACCGTGTTTTGGTGGAAGATAGGCTTGATGGAACAACCAACTTCAGTTCTTGGAAATCTAGATTGCTCATCACTCTAGAAGAGAGTGAACTAATGAAGTGTGTTGAAGAAGTTGTACCAGAATCAGTTGATGATGCAGAAAAATCACAATGGAGGAAGAATGATGCAAAAGCTAGAAAAATCATCATTTATTCCATGAGAGAACATTTAATCCCTCACATCTCCAACTTGAAGACAACTAAGAAGATGTACGATGCCTTGAAAAAGTTGTTTGAGAGTAACAACACCAACAGAGCACTTGTCTTGAGACACCAGCTTCAAAATCTCAAGATGATGAAGTCTGATACAATTTCCACCTTCTTCATGAAGATTTCAGAGACCAGAGATCAGTTGGGTGCTATTGGTGAAATCATATCTAATAGAGAAATTGTCATGATTACCCTTTATGGTCTTCCAAGCCATTGGGAGCCATTCATTCAAAGTATCAATGGGCGATCCAAATTGCCCAAGTTTCATCATATATGCGCAAACTATACTCAAGAGGAGACCAAACTTGCAGCTAGAGGAATGCAATGTTCCCATCATGATGAAAATCAAGCCCTTGTCACTCGTGCAAGGAAAATCAAAGGAAAAAGGAGAGGTTTCGACCTTTAAAGGAAGGAAGTCAGCGCCAACTTTTGAGCATAAAAAGAAGGACATGTCAAATGTCCGGTGCTTCAGATGTGACAAGTATGGCCACTATGAGAAAAATTGTCCTACATGGAAGAAAGGAAAACAACATGCCTCCACTGCTAATGTTGATTTAGAACCACCTCAAAGGAAGTCAAGGAATGCAAGCATGAACGATGAAGAGTTCTTCTTCATTTCATCCATCTCAAGTATGGTTCCTACTAGTAATGATGTTTGGTTGATTGGTAGTGGTGCTTCCAGACATATGAATGGATGCAGAAAGCACCTTACAGATCTAGTAGAGAAAGAATCTTGTTTGCATGTTGTACTTGGTGATATACTATGAAGGGAGTTGGATCCACCTCCTTACAATTGGATTCTGGCACCCCACTCCATTAGAGTGATGTATTATTTGTACCTGGGATGAGAAGGAACCTTGTCTTTATTTCATCCTTAGAGAAAAAATGCTACAAGGTTGATTTCTCTCATGGAAAATTTCTTGCATGGAACAAGAACTCTAGTATGGATTCTACCTGGGTGATTGGTGTTCGAGAGGAATGATTGTACAGATTGATTGTTCGACCAGTTCAGGCCCTAATACATTATTCTATTAGTTTGAGTGAACTATGGCATAGGAGACTTGCTCATTTACATTATAGAGATATTCCCTCTCTAGGGAATATGGTGATAGGCCTTCAAAAGATCCATGTTGAACACAATATCATTTGCAGAGGTTGTGCTCTTGGAAAGAATTCGAAGAGGTCCTTTCCGAGCAGTGACAATAGATCCAAGGGGATCTTAGACTTGGTTCATACAGATTTATGTGGACCCATGACAGTTTCTTCCTTAAGGTGATACCTATACTATGTGATCTTCATTGATGACCACTCCAGAAAGACTTGGATTTACTTATTGAAGACCAAGGATGGATTCCTTGCTAGATTTCAAGAGTACAAAGAACAAGTCGAAAACCTGACCAGAAAAAAGATCAAAGTGCTGAGATTAGATAATGGAGGAGAATACATCTCCCAGGATCTCAGTGATTTATGCATTGAGGTAGGGATCAAGAGGGAGTACGTTGTTCCTTACAACCCTAAAAAAAATGGGGTTGTAGAGAGGAAGAACAGATCTATTATCGAGGCAGTCAAGGCAATGATTCATGACCAACATTTACCTATGTTTTTGTGGGCAGAAGCATCCATGAATGCAGTGTATGTTCAGAACAGAAGTCCTCATAAGACTGTAAGGAACATGACTCCTGAGGAGGCCTTCACCAGAGTGAAGCTTGAGGTTGGACACTTCAGGATATTTGGGTGTCTAGTATACATTCATATACCCAAAGATAAAAGGACCAAGCTAGACCCTCAGGAAGAAAGGGTACATTTATGGGGTATAGTGAGTCTTCGAAGGCATACCGGATCTACATCCTTGGTCAGAGACAAATTAAGGTGAGAAAATATGTTATCTTTGAGGATGGGGTAGCCTTAATGATATCTAGAGGATCTCACATGGATATTGATAGTGAGAAAGAAGAAGAGATGGTTCATTCTCCCCCTCACCCTCCAATTATTCATAGGGGGACAGTTGAGCCTATTGATCCCATTCATCCTGTACCTCTAGTTGATGTTTTGAGAGACATTTTAGTATGTAAGAAGAGACCTACATGGGTAGGAGGTAGAAGGACATGCAAATCCTCATGGTACCTTCCGAGAGAGCAAGAGACCTCAGAGATATTCGTGCTATACTGGAAATATGAGCCACATCATTGATTCTGAGCCTTCATGTTATGAGGAGGCATATAGTCAACCGATATGGAGAGATTCCATGATGGAGGAGTATCATTCCATCATGAAGAATGATGTATGGGATATTGTTCCGAGACCTGAAAGGAAGTCTGTAGTGACTTCCAAATGGATCTATAAGATCAAACATACAGCTGACAGAAGCATCGAGAAGCACAAAGCAAGATTTATTGCTAGAGGATTCTCTCAGGTGGAGGGAATAGATTATGAGGATACATTTTCTCCTATTTCTTGATACACTTCTATCCAGATGATTATTTCCCTCGTAGCATCCATGGGTTGGAAACTACATCAGATGGATGTGAAGACAACCTTTCTCAATGGATATATTGAGGAAGAAATATATATCGAGCAACCATATGGTTTCGTCATACATGAGAAGGAGTCTCATGTGTGTAGGTTGAAGAAGGCCCTGTATGGACTCAAGCAGGCACCTCGAGCTTGGTATGCGAGGATTGATGGACACATGATGAGTTTGGGCTTCAACAAAAGTGTTGATGACCCCAACCCATACTACAAGACTGTTAATAGTGAGGCCTTGATTTTGGTCCTCTACGTTGATGATTTATTCCTAACCGGTACATAGAGCCTTATTATTGAATGAAAGTATGTGTTGGCCTCTAAGTTCGAGATGAAGGACCTTGGTATGATGCACTACTTCTTGGGAATAGAGTTGTGGCAAAGAACTGATGAGATATTCCTAAGTCAGGGGAAGTACACAGTTGAGATATTGAAAAAGTTTGGGATGCTAAACTGTAAACCCATGGCTACACCAATGGTGATGAATCTGAAGAAACTATGTGTGTCTTCTTCTGATTCCGACGAGATTGATCTAACCTCGTAAAAACAACTGATTAGATCATTGATGTATCTGGTTAACACCAGACTAGATATTTTCTATGGAGTGAGTGCACTTAGCCAATTTATGAGCCAACCGAGACAAACACAATGGATTTATGTGAAGCATCTGTTGAGATACCTGCGAGGAACAATTGGACATGGTTTGAGATATGCTTCTAGTATTAACATGAGATTACAGGGATATACTGACTCTAATTGGGCAGGGAGCGTAGTAGACAGGAAGACCACCTCTGGGTGTTGCTTCACTTTGGGATCTGCCATGGTTTCCTGGTGTAGCAAAAAACAAACTTATGTGGCCTTGTGTACTACAAAAGCATAGTACATTGCATTAAGTGTGTCAGTCCATGAAGCAGTGTGGCTTCGCAATATCCTTGCAGATTTATTTGGACATGTGCTAGATTCCACCGTTATTCATTGTGATAACCAGAGTTGTGTGAAGCTCTCAGAGAATCCAGTGTTTCATGACAAATTGAAATGCATTGAGATCAAGTACATTACATTCGAGACATGATGTAGAGGAAGGCCGTATTGGTGCAATACCTTCCTACAAATGAGCAGGTTGTTGATGTTCTTACCAAACCCGTTACCAAGATGAAGTTTGAGTGCTTCCGTGACAAACTTGGTGTGGAAGAAAATGTCTCCCTCACTAAAAGGGAGTGTTGATGTTTGCAGCTTCCTGAAACATTCTCTAGATCGTACTCCTTTGTGACTGAAGTGAATTGATCTGTGATGACACTTATCCGAGAAGGGATAAGTGGGTTTGTGCTTATACCCCAACGTCCCATGTGGAGAGCACATGAGGACGTGTCAAGGGAATTGACCCTTGACATCACATACTATGGGAGTTGACCCTAGTGTTTCTAGAGGGTGTAGCCTCTAGAAGTCCACATGGGAGTTCCATGTGTGACAAACATTCTTTGGATCATACTCCTCTATGAACTGAGTTGAGTTGATCTATGATGACACTTATTCGAGAAGGGATAAGGGAATTTGGGCTTATAACCCAACATCCCATGTGGAGAGCACATGAGGACATGTCAGGGGAGTTGACCCTTGACATCACACATTATGGGAGTTGACCATAGTGTTTCTAGAGGGTGTAGCCTCTAGAAGTCCACATGGAAGTGCCATGTGTGGAAAAACTTTTGCTACTATGGTGGTTGTGTACTATTGGCAAAGATAGTGTGTCTCTGGACAGTAGTTGTGTACTATTATGGAAAGATACTTCCCTAGCTAAGAGGGAGTGTTGATGTTTCAGCATCAAGCATAACTTCTCCTAGATTGGGTTGCAGACCAAGGGAGATAGGATACATTTATCATAAAGGTGAACTTGTGATAAATGGGACTGGATGTAGTCCTTCCTTGATAATGACAAGGAATATTATGGACTCGAGGTGCTTGAGGTGTTTTACAAGTGTCAGTTAGCATTATGCTAACATCCACTCATGGGGGTGTACCTATGGTGAACAACCTTGGTTGAGAATGTCTCCCTCGTTGAGAGGGAGTGTTGATGTTTAGACAACATCGATAATACATTCTTCCATATATATATATATATATATATATATATGACATAATATTTATAATACAACATATAAATATACTTAGTAAATAAATAGTTACTTATTATCCAAGTGACATCCTTTCATGGATTTTCATGGATGGTCACCATATGTTCTATATATATGAAACTCTCATCATTGTAATAACATCAGTTTAATATAATCATTTTCTATTGTACTCATGTCTCTGTGCATCGTTATTCTTCTTGTGATCTTGATTATTACTGTTGCTATTGTTCATGGTTTATGCTTCAGTTCAAGTAAATTTATAAAGTAACTGAATGTAATTGAACAACGTTAAAATCCAACAGAAACTACTAATAAAGGTGGAAAAACCCCTGATAATATCCAAACCAATAAAATAAATCTATGAAAAGAATTAAAGAAATACTATAGTAGGTTTTGTTAAAATAAATCCTATATTCTTCAATACTTATCATGCATGGAATAAATAAGTGTAAATATGATGACCAAACCCTTCACATATTGATATGTGTAGAAATTTTGATGACATCTTCACAAATCCACTTTTAGGAAGAAAAACAAATCCTTCATGGCCACTACAACCACAAAAAAAAGAGAGTGACAAACAATGTATGATACTAGGTTACACCCTATTTGACCTTTTAAAAAACAAATTATTTAAAAACTCCCTTATAGTAGAATAAATCTTGATCGCTTACCTTACACTTCCACAACCTCTTACTATGATCAAAGGATAGCCCCTAAGGCCACTCTTTTCATTTGGATGGAAGTGGTTTTGAAAACCACAGAGGGAAACATGAATTTACACTGCTTCAACGCATGGATTTTTTAAACCACCAGGTTTCAACTTTTTGCAAATTCACTCAGGAGTTAAATTTCGTGCAATTCCTTTATGTGAATTTTATATCCATCATTCATTTCATTCAGAACGTGATCTAATGATCCTCGCGCTTTCAACTTTTTGATCAAATGGTATAAACTTATTCTCCCATAGATTGACGACTACCATAGATGTTCTTCCATTCTAGACAAATTTGATCATTCCTATCACACTCTAGCACATGATCATTTACACTTTGTATGGATCATTGATCATGAAATTGATCAATGATCATCTGATTGATTTTCCTCTAATCTCAATCGAACCCACCTGCAACATAATATATGCATAAATATAGAAATACAGAGAACCACTAAGGTAAGTAAGTGGAATTAACATATAATACAACTATATGTAAGTCAAGAGGTAAGTGATGTAAAATTGTCACTAGTAGTGGTAGCACAGACAATTTGGTTTCCATGAAGATGGTAGAGATATTGGGATTGCATAGGATAGTACATCCCACTCCCTACATAGTGTCTTGGTTGCAGAAGGGACATCAAATTTTGGTGAATGAATAGTGTAAAGTGGAATTCCAGTTTGGTAGCTACAAGTATGAAGCATTATCTGATATAATTCCCATGTAAGTATGCCATATTTTGTTCGAAAGGTCGTTGTAGTATGACATGAAATACATCGATGATGGTAGAAGGAAAATTTATTCTCTTGAAAAGAATGGGAACAAGCATGTGTTGTTACCTTTGAAGGATGAGACAATCAAGGAAGAAATTGTTCCATGTGTATTTTTGATAAGTGGGAAGGACCAGATGCAAGAAGTCAAAAAGAAGAAGGGATGAATTTTTCCTTAATTGGTGAGGAAAAGGTAATACTCACTAATAAAAATATGGATGATTTACCTACAAAAGTTAAATTTATGCTTGATGAATTTGTTAATATTATAGTAGATGCCTTACCAAATACTTTTCCCCCTATGAGAAGTATTATCCATAACATTGATTTAATCCTTGGAGCAATTTTTCCTAATAAAGCATCCTATAGAATGACCCCATAAGAGAATGAAGAGATTAAAAGAAAAGTACAAGAGCTGTTAGATAAAGGATTGGTGAAGGAAAGTTTGAGTCCATGTGTTGTACCAAAAGTACTCTTGCCAAAGAAGGATGGATGATGGCACATGTGCACTGACTCCAAAGCAATCAAAAAAATTACCATAAGGTACATATTTCCATTGCCTCACATAGATGATTTGATGGATTGTTTGAGTGGTTCAAAATAATTTTCAAATATTTATTTAAAGAGTGGATATCACCAAATCAGAATCAGAGAAGGGGATGAATGGAAAGTTGATTTAAAAACTAATAATTGACTGTACGAATATTTGGTGATTCCTTTTGACCTAAAAAATTATCTGAGTTCATTTATGAGGTTAATGAATGAGGTATTAAATGAATTTATTGGAAATTTTGTGATAGTCTGTCTAGATTACATCCTGATCTTAAACAAAAGAGGAACATTTAAGGCATCTCAAGATGGTTTAGAGTACCCTGTAGAAGGAATAACTACTGATAAATTTGAAGAAATGTATTTTTATGAAGAGGGAGCTGATATATTTCGGGTTTGTAATTCTAAAGAATTTTTTAAGATGAACCTAGAAAAGGTTCAAGCAATTGTGAATTGGCCAACCCCAAGAAATAAATTTGAGGTAAGAAGTTTCCATAGACATGAAAGTTTTTATAGAAAGTTCCTTAGAAGTTACACTCAGATATGTGCACCTATTGTAGAAACTATCAAAGAAAGAAAACAACCATTCAAGTGGATTGAAGCAACTAATAGAAATTTTAAACTATCGAAGAAAAAGATTATTGAAAAGTTTGTGTTAGGTTTGCCAAGATTTGATAAATTCTTTCAAATTGAAACTTATGCTAGTGGGACTGCAATAGGAGTTGTCTTTAGTCGGGAGGAAAGAACAATTCCATTTTTTAGTGAGATTAAATGACGCAAAACAAAAATATTCCTCTTATGACCAGGAATTTGTGCAATCATTCAAGAACTTAAGAAGTGGATGCATTACCTCATGTCCAAGGAATTTGTTTTGTACAGTGACAATCATGAGTTACAATTTACAAGTAGTCAACCAAAATTAAATCAAATACATTCCAAGTGGGTTGAATTTCTGCATAATTTTAACTTTGTGATTAAACACACAAGTAGTAAGAATAATAAGGTTGTCAATGTTTTGAGTAGAATTAATTTAATTTTGCAAGAATTTCAAGTTAGCACTTTAGGATTTGATGGTTTAAAAGAAATGTATCAGGATGATGTAGATTTCAAGGATGCTTATGCAGCTTGTGAAAACTCCATTGAAAGTAACATAAGTCAATGGTTGTACTATATTATACAGGAAGGATTGTTATTTAATAACAATAAATTGTGCATACCAAGGTGTTCAATGAGGGATGATTTGATTAAAGAAAAACACAGTGCAGGACTCTTAGGAAAATTTGGACAAGATAGAACCTTTTCTTCGGTAAATGCTTTTTATCATTGGCCACGTATGCAAAATCAAGTGAAGAAGTTTGTGGAGAAGTCAAAAAATTGTCAGCGTGCTAGAGGGAGAAGTTATAATAAAGGGTTGTATCAGCCACTACCCATTCCAAGTAGGACATGGGATGCATTGAATATGGATTTTGTGTTGGGATTGCCATGAACAAAGAGAGATAATGATTCAATCTATGTTATGGTAAATAGATTTTAAAAATGTCTCATTTCATTGCTTTTACCAAGACTAGTGATGTGACAAATGTTGCAAGTTTGTTCTTTAAAGAGGTTGTAAGGTTGCATGGTTTACTCAAAACTATAGTTTATGACAGAGACACTAAATTTGTGGGACGCTTCTGGAGAACCTTATGGAAAGATCTTGGGACTAAACTCATTTTAGCTCATCCTATCATCCATAGACTAATGGATAGACCGAGGTAGTAAATAGAAATATGGAAAATATTTTGAGAAGCCTTGCGAATGAGAACCCTAGGAAGTGGGATCATATGCTTGCTCAAGATGAGTTTGTGTATAATGACTCACCAAATAGAATCACATGGATGATTCCATTCCAAATTTTGTATGGAATGTATCCTAGGGGAGTGTATGACTTAAGGAATTTGGGAGAACACGAGTTAAGAAGTATCGAGGTGGTTTTTCATTGGGTATACAAGAGTTGCATGAAAGGGCCAAGAAGAAATTGCAAGAGAGAGGCTACAAGTTTAAGCAGAGAGAAGACATGAAGAGAAGACCAGTGGATTTTGAGGTGGGTGACTTGGTCATGGTATATTTGAGGAAAGAGAGGTTTCATGTAGGGACTTATAACAAATTAAATATTAAAAAGAGTGGACCATGTAAAGCTTTATGAAAAAGTTCTTCTAATGCCTATGAAATAAAACTTCCAAGTGGTGTTGGAATTTATCCAATCTTTAATGTTGCAGATTTGTACCCCTTCAAGGATATAGAAGATGTTTCAATAGATAAACCTATAAGTGATGGATATTAGACCATAGGATGGAAAGAAAAACTACCCAGAGTAGTGTAAAAGGAGATCAAGATAATATTGGATATGAAACTACTGAAGAAAACTAGAGACAAAGAATATTTGTAGTACTTGGTCAAATGGAAAGGTGGAACAGTAGAGGATGCTACTTGGATGACAACAGTTGAAATTTTCAAGTACGATGCATACCCTGAAGACCTAATGAATAATTATTTTATTCCCTGGGAGTTTGATGCAGGAGCATCTGACAACAAGTTCTAGAATTGATCTCAAGGCTCAAAGCTATTTACCAAGGGAGTTTGTTCCCTAATTTATTTTATGATATCTATAATAATTATGAAATGTCTCTAGAAGAAATTTTTGTTGAGCTTTTTTTATTAGATATTGAATTCTTTGTCATAGGTGCTACATGTTGTTCGGGAATGTTGAGTTTACATGTTGTACAAGAAAACTTTCAGGCAAGCCTTTGGCAATTCAATGGGCCAATATTGTCTCCGCCTCATTCAATCGGCAAGTCAATCAATTTAAGACTGAGCTCATTGAGAGGCAAGAATCACGCACAACCGCCAAATTTTCTCGTTCTGTAGCTCCGTCCTTGTGCACAAATAAGTTTCCTAATCCATGTGGGCTCAAGAACATCGCCTCCACGTTGCAATTAAGCCCCTTGATTATCAGTTGGCTCAACTCATCAATATGGAGTCAACCACCAGAACCCAAAGTAGTGCCCCTGTTGCTCTTGCACCTGTGCCTGATGCTCCTCGATAGCCTAATCCTCCCCGTCAGCCAAAAAAAGGGCCTGGCCATCGTAAAAAAGAAAAGAGGAAGACAGAATCAAAATCAGAACACCTTATCTGCAAGTTGGTCGTTGGCTTCAAATCCAAACCAGAATTTCCAAAAAATTGGTTTAGATCTGACGGTTGCTCCATTTGTGCCCCGACAATCAAATGTTCCTCTGATTCGTCATCGGGTCCTCGACCCCACCCACCTCCTCCTCCTCAGAACAAAGGGAATCATATGTAAACAGAAAAAGACATTTATATTGGCTGCCTATTGTAAATCCATTTTCTTATTTGTTGCATATTTTAGGCAATATGACTCCTTCTCAGCTAGATCGTCGGATTAGAAATAAATCTATCCACAATATATCTTCGGTCCATTTGTCTTATAAACAAATTAATCTTCTTGGTCTCGGGCATAAGTACATTCCTCGGCCTCCTCCAATGTCCAAATCAGATATTTTGAAAGAATATGGTTCTTTTTCTAGATCATGCAGATTGAGAATATATTTTAGACTCTCTAATGAGGATTATTATGATCCTTTTAGATTTCCTAACCCCCTCTGGGATCCACCTCTTCATGCACCTGAATTAGATCATGCCCTTAATTCAGGTTTAAGCACTTTGTATGACAGACTTGATGAAACTCACTTCAGAATTAAACCTTGATTCACCAGATCTCAACTTGTTGCACTCCGAAGGCTTTGCAGACTTCCTATTGTAATAAATCCGACTAATAAAAACTTGGGCCTAGTGGTACTTGACATAGATAAGTATATTGCCGAAGGTATTTGATAGTTGTATGATCATAATGTTTACTCTCTAGTTGCTTTAGTTCCATGGGTTTCTATATGAGCTTCTCTGCATCAGCTTCATGCCAGATACAGACATCTCCTTCCTGTCAACCATTGGAAATATATTTTGCAGGTTGGCATTTAGCACTCTGGGGCTTGTGTGCTTTACTTCATTTGGAAAGTACATATCAACCCCCTGGTTGGTCGTCCTATATGTTCTTACAATGGTTACATGCTTGAACCCTTGTCAAAATTTATGCACCATAAGCTTTTGGACACTCTCTTGGCTCAACCTAACCATCTTCCAGGCTCTCTCTCTCTTTTGCAAGTTATTGAATCCGAATGGTTTCCAACCGACTCCATTTTGGTAACTTTTGATGTGGAATCACTGTACCCTAGCATCCCCATTCAGGAAGGTCTCTTGGCTCTCTGGGATATGTTAAGTCAAAGTATACTTCAATTCTTCACTCCTGAAGATATGGATTTTTTGGTTAGTGTTGTTGAGCTTGTTCTTCAATGGCACTTTTTGGAATTCAATGGAAATTATTATCAATAGATCAGAGGTACTGCAATCGGTAGAAAATTTGCAGTAGTATATGCTTGTCTATTCCTCTGTCATTTGGAACAGGAAGTTAATCGAAGGATGTTGCCACCAGAATTGCAGTTCTTCAAGCGCTTTATTGATGATGCTTTTTTGGTATGGTCAGGTTCAAAAGTCAGACTGCAGGCTTATCTCGATTGTTATCAATCCATCTACCCTGATAATATTTGTATTACCACTTGCATATCCGATACAAGGGTTAACCTGCTTGATGTCGTGTTATTCAAAGGGCCCGATTTTCATCTCTCTAAAAATCTCTCCACCAAATGCTATCAGAAACTATTGAATGTTTATCAGTACATTCCATTTTCCTCATCGCATCTTCAACATCAGAAGACTTCTTTTGTGCTGAATGAATTAAAGAGATATTTTCTTCGAGAAAGTTGTAAGTCTAGTTTTCTCAAGCTGAGGAGGTTATTTTATCTTCGAATCAAATCGAGAGACTACCCACTAGATTTTCTTCAGGCATGCTTCTCCAAAGTCAGTTGGAATCAAAGGGATGATTTTTTGTAGAAGTTTTGTGCGCGCAACCCCATTCAACACTCTGGGGTGAAGAGGCCCCCCATAGTTTTGAAGTTGGACTTTTGTGAATATACCAAAGCTTTGAATCTTGGGGGCACTCTAAAACCTAAACGCCATGGATTCTCCAATGTCACCCTCTACTACATAACATTTTGAAACCTTTGATCTGTTGGAGGAATCCATGAAAGCTGGGAAACTTCATCGTGAGGAGCACATTGCGGGACCCTTCGATGTAGTACTCATGTTTGCTCCAAAGGTCAATTATGTAGAACATAGTTTTATCCCTCCCTCGGTGCTTCAGGGGGGCCATAATTTTTTTATTTTTGGACTGTTTTTCCTTAAAATCTCTGCCATTTTCAACCACTGACTTGAGTTTTGGACCAATTCAGCGTCAACATATTTTTCGGCTTTTTGTTCAACTTCCTCACCTGTTTTCAAGAATTTCGTTATGTCATATTTTCTAACCGCTTCAGTCGATTAGGTTTCCCGAATATTGGGATTCCCATTTGTATGCACTTGATCACAGTCCTTAAACGAACCTCATTGTAAATATTTATTTTTGTACCACTGATGAGACATGTTGGTTGAAACTAGTTTGGTTAATACGAAATATTTTCTTTCTGATATTATGTTCTATATTATTATATCTTTCACATAATATTTGTTGTGTCCTTTTATCTTCTGATTCTTATGCATTCCCATATCTTATTCAGATTACTTTATTTCTTTGGTATCGCTAGCCTATTACACATTTTCTTTAATCTATAATAATTATGAAATGTCTCTAGAAGAAATTTTTGTTGATTTTTTTTTATTAGATATCGAATTGTTTGTCATAGGTGTTAAGTATGTTGCTAAATATTAGGAATAGATCTCTAGTTTCTAGGAATTTGTTAAGATAACTTGAGATTTATTTGTTTGTGAGTGATATGAGGGCTTGAGATATATTAAATGCTCTATAAGAGGCAGAGGGGTGTGAGTCAGTGAGATTGAATATGTAAAAGTGTGGATCATACAGATCTAAAATACCAAGAAGGAAAGAGCTTTCCTGTGTAAATATAGTCCTTCATTGATAAAAAAAAAATAGAGCATTTGGTGTTGTCTCACTGTGCGTTAGCATTTTGTTCCATTGTGTCTTTGAATTGTTAAACTCTATACATATAATCTATCTCGATAGAGTGACGAGTTTATGTGATTGTAGGAAGACTGTCCATAGTTATTTTCAACAAGTTCTAAAATTATGTTTAGAAGAATATTTCCTGAGTATTTGTCTTCACAGGAAAAAACAGTCACGATTTGGTGCAGTGGAAAAACTCATAAAGATCTACGACAAGTTAGTATTGTTTCATGATTTCACGTGTAGAGTAACCTGCGACATACCTGCATTATTTGTTGAATTTCAGACATAATTGTTTGCGACAGATTTCGTCAACATTGTTTGTTGATGCTTCCGTGTAGATGTGTATCTACGTAGTGGTAATTCCACATAGATTTATCTATGATAGAGCGCAATTCAACATTGTATCTAAAATGAAAAAATTGAACACATGTTCGTGTTGATCTGAGGCCATCGAAACAAACGAATATGGACTGGGGCATACTATTGAAAACTATGTGATTGTGGGTTGAAGTTGGTGGTGATTTCCATCATATAAGGTTTTCAAAATCCATGTAACATCCTAAATCATAAGCATTATCTTTGAATTCCTTCTCTCTCTCTATTTTTAAGCATCCAAATAAGACATTGATAGATCTAACTTCCTCTAATATGCTTTTTGAATTCTAATAGATTTATAATTTTTGCTAGTTTGATTACATAACTTTCAAATTGTAAGGGTTTTACGGAGATGATTGGTTTATTTCTATATTGTTAAAAATGTTTTGTTTTAAAATTTTGAATTTTAATATGAAAAAATGAATTTTATTTTAATTATTGTAAAAATTTAATGTAACTTTTTAATAAACATTCTCTCAACTTAATTTTTAAAGACAAAATTGTTTTCTACATAATAATAAATGTTTTATATATAAAAAAATTATTTAAATAGTTTACATATTACTATTGAAAATAATAAAAATTCTTTAATTAATCTAAAAAATTATAATTACATTTTATAGAAATTAACTTTAATATAATTTATTTTTTTATTATTTAAAATATATAAAAATGCGATAATTAAATTTTCTAAAAATTAATTTTGATATAGTTTATTTTTTTATTATTTAAAATACAAACAATCTAATCAATAAGATTATAAATTATTTTCTAAAGTTTACTTTTGACAAGGTTGTAAAATTATCAAAAATATTTATATAGAGATAAACAATGTCTCTTTGCCCTAGAAGTTTTTACTTGGATAGTTTGAATACATAGTAGTTTGTACTTAGATACTTTGAATAGATGTAAATAAAAATAAAAGAATGAATTGAAAATATGGATCATTAAGTAGTTTATGTTTAATTTTAATTTTACAAGCTTGTATGATTGTGTATGATAGCTAGATTTATATATTCACATTTTATAACTAGTAAATAAAAAAATATAAAAAAAATAGATGAGTTTGTTGTTTTTATTTATTTTCTTTAAAAATAAAAAAACTATAATAAAATAACAAGTAAAGGAAAGAATCCAATTTCAATACTTTTCAGTCATTATCATTTTCAATTATGATTGGACAAAGGCACTTGGCTCCATAGCTCTTGGTCTTTGTTCTTCCTTTTCTTTGTTAGCGTCATTTGCATAGTACATGGCTGAGTGTTGTGCTCCATGGAGGAGAGAGTACTACTTGGTATTCATCATTCATCTTCTTCAGGTCATCTCGCATTTTCCTCTAGAGCCTTGGTGTAGCATTCGTGGAGTTAGTAATAATGTTGGGATTTCACTTCATTGTTTTTCCAATATAAATTGAAGGTGGCAAAGAATCTAGTGACATGGTTCTTGTTCAACCACATGTCCATCATTATGTTAACTAGATCTTCATCTCTCCATGTGTTACTGGTGAGCTTTCTATTTTGGTAGACCTGCTCCTCAAGCTCTTGAGTTCATTGAGTGATGGATGGCTTGTGCTCTCCCTAAAACTTGTAACTAGCCCTTTAGCATATGTATGTTAACTATATCTTCATCTATCCATGTGTTACTGGTGAGCTTTCTATTTTGGCAGACCTGCTCCTCTAGCTCGAGTTAGATGAGTGATGGCTGGCTTGTGCCTCTCTCTAAAACTTGTAACTAGCCCTTGAGCATCAGTTTGCTTCTTCTAGCGTTGAGAGTGGTGGATTGATTGTTGCATTGTTCTGTAGTGGCAGAAGGTCAACCTCGACTAGCACTTGGTTGTGTCTTCCAACCCCTTCCATGTTCAACTTCTGTTCTTCCCTTATGTACTTTGGAATTGGCGTTCCTTAATATATCAGCACTATGGATTTGCCGTTGCTTCATTTATCAGCCCTACGACTCCCCAGTCCATCCTATTACTAACAATGTTTCTCCCCAATTTGCCATGGCTGTGCCTACTAGATCCGAGACATGATCAAAATGTTTCTCCAATTTCTATATTTAGAGAAGATAGAGACTAATTACTTTGCAATTTCTACCTTTATTAACTGTACGTACTTATAAAAACCTTACTCTGCTATTGTAAACGCACTTATAAACACCG
>ML778208.1:693291-711348 GCA_009831015.1 Picea engelmannii
GGGGGGGGGAGAGAGAGAGAAGGATGGATAGTTGGAGGGGAGGCAAGAGAGAGGGATAATGGAGAGAAATATATGGAGGGAGAGAGAGCGTTAGATAGGTAGAAAGATAGAAGGGGACATAGTGAGCTAGAGTGAATGAAAGAGATAGCGAGTGGTGGGAGAGAAAGAAGGGTAGAGAGAGAGAGAGAGGGGTAGGGAGAAAGAGTTATTGATAGAGAGAGGGATAGAATGAGAGAAAGGTATGGGGAAGAGAGATGGGTAGGTATGGAGAGAGGGAGGGGTGGAGGGAAGAGAGAAGGGTGTAAGGAAGGAGAAAAGGAGGGAGAGAGAGTGTGGCAATGGGGGCGTGAGGGAGAGAGAGAGAAAGAGAGGGAAGGTGAGAGAGGGGAAGGGGAAGAGTGGGGGAGAGATAGAGGGAAAGAGGGAGATGGGTAGTGTTATAGGAATATTTTCCTCACCCCATGCAATTGGCTCAGAAGGCATTTTCCATTTCCCTATGCAGACCTGAAGTCCCTTTTTGCAGTTCCCAGAGCTAAAAATTGTATTTTTCCACATATATGTGCCCTAATAGCTATACAACATGCGTATACGTAGGTTGCACCATTACAACCCACATACATCGGGTTTTGTGCTCAAAATTAAAAAAATGTTGTTGGGTTTCCATGTCACGTCATGAGATCCATTATCCTTGACCTTCCATATACTAGAAACGTTCTGTCTCGGACCTTCAGTTCCATTTGAAGGCTATAAATGGGACATATCCAAGTTGTGGATAAGAGGATAAGAAATCAACTTTTAGAGTAAAGTTACTCTGGAGAAACTATTCACTTCATATTGAGTTTGCATCCCTTTGTCCTTTTAAGTCGAAACACATTGTTCATGTGGTGAACCAAGTCGGTTCACTATGTAAATATCCAATATAAATAAGACAGTGTGCAATAATCCATTAAGGATAGTAAATATATTAAATAATAATGTATAAGAATATGATATATGAGATTCTTACAAATGAGGAATAAGGGCTTGTACATATATCCCACACAGGGGTTCCCTTTCATAAGAGACATGACCTTTCATATGTCATGTCTCTTCATAATTAATAATTACTTATTACTTATTTATATTTATTTATATTTACATATTTATTTATATTTATGTTTGTTACATTGCCTTCCCCTTAGAAATGATTTGTCCTCAAAGCATGTTTATGGAGAGGCTTACTTCTTCATTCTGGCTTGCAATGTCTTCGCATGACTCTTTATTTTTGGTGTTGTTAATATTGATGATACCAAATGATATGAGTGATGAAGAGTTGAGCAGAACTGTCGAATTGTGAAACGGTCAGACCATCCTAATTCAATCTTTTGCAGAATGTTGCACTTCCATGATGAATGATTATCATGAGATTTACGTGGGTTGGTATCAATATTTTTCAGATGATAAGTTAGTCATTCTCGTCCTGAATGACATTGATATTCTAACTGGTTAAGGTATCTGTTCTTATGATTTGGGTGTCGATAAAGATTTATAACATGATTTTTCCTTATCATACTTGTAGTGTTTTCTTCATTTAACTTCGATATATGATTTTCTTCATGTATCAATGTCGCTTTGTGAATTGTAACGCCCCATATATTGACCTTTAGGGAGTTAGAAGATTGATTGTTTACTCATATTAGTAATTCAATTCTTAACATTTGTTTGGGCTCAGTTAGATTGAGATAGATATTTGAGATATGTACATATTTTTATGTTGCATGATATWATTTTCATTGTTATATACTCATGATGATGATAGCTCTTTGGTTTGTTTAAACATGCAAGTTAAAATGTGGAATTYAGGTACRTGGATACTAGTTCAAGTTATGATATGAATGCATAACAGATRMYRGACATGATAAAMATAAACATGYAKTTCTTAAATTGAAYGTCAATACAGATATGGATCCTTATATGAAATTATTATGTATATGCATAGATATGAGTTATTGGTGGATTAAMTTAYAGGWTAATGAGCTATGCGATAGCCAAATGACTGTAGTGTTGAGGTGACTTGGATGTCGTAGACATCAAGAAGATAGTATATGCTATATGTTGTACTTATTATTTAATTTATGATTCGAAATATTGCTATGATTTGTGGTGAGTGTGGCTTTGATAGGACACACAACTTTCCCAGAGTGATTGTTTGATGACGTGACTCTAAGAATAGTAGTTGCACAATATGGCTCGATATAGGGTTTTGACCCTAGTTCTATAAGGAGGGGTGGAGGTATTGCCCACCGTTTA
The DNA here is from genome assembly GCA_009831015.1 of Picea engelmannii. NCBI lineage: Eukaryota > Viridiplantae > Streptophyta > Pinopsida > Pinales > Pinaceae > Picea > Picea engelmannii. Next base: position 695,581 of record ML778208.1, read on the forward strand.
TCCTCCGAAACATAGAGTTGTGGGAGGGTTGTGTGAAGACACGCTCCCCTAGACGTGTGATGGCGACTGCTAGTTGCCTATTGGGGAAGCTTGGTTGAGATGTATGACACTTCCGCTTATGGGTTCTATCTGGAGTTAGCTCAATATATTTGACGCTCCATCTTATTCCAACAGAGGAAAGGATATGATGGAAAATGGAAGTAGGTTAGGAAGGAATGATGCTTCGATGTTAGTTGAGAATACTGATTGGGGATTAGGGATGCCACTATTGTTTACTCACTTGGTTCCTACCATGTTTAAAACCCTCTTTGATTTCCTTTTTGATATTTTAAGTATGATGATGAGCTATTGATGAGTTGGTGTAATTTTGTTCGTTAACATTATTAAATGGTGCATTACTTGATCTGTTGTCCTACATGTCTTGGTGATCATATAGAAACTATTCACTAGAGGAAATGGTTGTTTATCATTAGTACATACATGAGATATGTGTCTGCTAGCTATGCACACATACCCTATCCATGTACACTAGTAAAATTAATTAATGTATTAATTATTAAAGTAAATTATTAACTATTTAATTGAATGTTTATTGAGTATGTAAATTATATTTCATACAAAATATCTAGAAGCATTAAATACCTTCTTGACTTTGATAGATGGTGGGTATGATGAATTAAATGAGCATGGTGGGGTGTTATGTACATTTTCAGTAAAATTGTCAAATTACATTTATTAGCTAGCATGAGAAGAAAAAGTTTTCATTTTATTTATTGTTCTTTAATGCAAGTCATATATATTTTAGTTTTATTTTAATCTTTTCCCCAAAATCTAGATAAGGGAGGTTTATGGATAATAATGAGGGTGGTTGAGGAGACTTGGGGAATGGTGTATGGAAACTTGATAAATAGGGAGGATAAGTGGTGAGGAAGGGGGGAATGAGAGATTTGAGCATGGTGAGAGGTTGTGAAATTCTTAGAAGATATAATTTTTGTGATAGTTTTCTTTGAGCATTTGTGCTTTGTTGTTCTTGGAGTCATGGGTACAGAGGGCCAAGAAACCGAAAGGTTTCTTGGATCTAGGAAGTCGACTAGGCTCCTAGTTGGCAGGGAGGATTCCGTTCATTCACTCTGGGCAAGCGGGAAAAGAATGCTTGGAAGCACCTAGGACTATATTACAATTGATGAGCTTCAACAGACCATGGAGGAAGTATTTTCATTGGTGTTTTGTTTTACTTTTGTTTTAAGTTTTAAATCTTAGAATTAACATATTACTTATTTCATCAAGTTATTTATAGTTATCATTGAGCAAATGGAGAAGAGTTGTGGAAATGAAAATCAATGAAATTATGTTAAATCAAAGCTGTTAATGCATATGTATTTAATGAGTGATTAATTGTCTAACATCCTAGATGGTTGTTACATATGGTATCAGAGCCTGGTTTCAAAACTGAAACCTGGGCTTGACCACCCAAAGCACTGGGATTTTGTCTCTTTCATCTGCAATCCAATTTCGGTTGTTACACATTTAAAATTAAAATTACCATCCAAGACATTTCATAGTCAAAACCAACAACTACATATCATATTGAATGATACCTTGTGTCAACAAACTACCAACCTTACATGACAAAATAATGTGTTCACAAAAGAAGGCCAGTACAATTTTGATCTAATTTGCATATAAGTTAGCAACCATTCCAATTCCACCCAAGTACAAAAGATAGATATTTAAATCACTAATGCTTATAACTGTGGGGAAGACAAGAGGGGCCGGTGAAAATAAAAATAAAAAATATTAACTCATCTTTTAAAAAGGGGATTTCAACAATAGCCTCTGGAAAGTACGATTATTGTTCCAAGAATTCCCATCATTTTTCTGTTTAAGAAAGAGGATGTCAGTTGTGCACAAAAATCTGTTTCTAAAACTATGAATAGAAACCCAGATGAGCCAGGTAATTTTAATAATAATATAGACAATTCTCTACGGTGAAAATCTTAAGCTGATATACAAAGAGATGAAACAAAAAATGAGTTCTTACTGCACCAATTCTAGGGAAATATCAGGCTTTCCTTGGTCACCCAAATGTTGAGTGCAACCTACCCATCATGAAATGTATACCTCTCTATCTCCAACATCTAAATGAGGTCACCCACTACTTAGATATTTTTTTTGCTGAGTTCGGTTCCAGGCCCTATGTGAACAAAAGCTTCTTTGTGTCCTTTAGGAGTGTATTGTTGTTGATAACCCACAGACTTCTTAGGAGTAGCTTCACTAATGCGCATAGGTCACATAGAACAATACACATTATTCATTTCAGTCATGGCATGATTTCTCTCATTCTCATTAGCAAATTTGACAAATACATAACATTTTGAACGACTTGTGGTGGTATCTGTTACAACTTTTGCACCTCTCACAGATGGATATCGAGATGGAAAAGTCTCTTGTAACAGATAATCTGTGACATCTCATGACAATCTCCTACAAATATAGAATACTCTGGTCCTGTTAGAAGGTGTCTTTCTCCTAAACCAAAAGAGGCCCAATTTAATCTAAAAAGTTGCACTGTGTTGGGCATTTGTATGCCATTATATGTTTGAAGAATCCTCTCAGCTGCTGCATGGGAAAGAAACTCCAAAAAACCATAACCTTCTGGATAGCCAGTTTCCTTTTTCCAAATAACCTTTATAGACACAACCTCTCCAGTATGCAAAAAGCAGGTGTGAAGATAATTTTCATCTACCCAATACTGCAAATCCTCGATCCACAACGTCCTGATTTCGTTGTTCAAATACTGTGGTTGCTGCTGAAACTGTTTTTGGGTTTGTTGTTGCATCATCCATTTCTATTGATGTTGGTCCATGGCAGCCTGATCATATAAACACAACACAGCCCTAAAACTCTTACCTCAAAAAACCGGGAATTGAAAGAAATTTAAGCTTGGGAAATTCAGTAGAATCGCATTAGATACACATTGGAAGTGTAAAAGGTAGGGGGATTGATAGGTCGTCTCAGGATTTTTGGCCCTTGGTTATGGAAGGAAGTGAAGAATGAGGAAGAAAAATTAAAAAATGAGCTTTGTGGGAGACACAGTGACTGTCACTGGGTCAAAGTGAGAAAAAGAACAGAAAAGATGGAGTGAAGTGCGGAAAAGAAATCCGTTGGATGAGGAGATCGGGGATGACAGACCAACAAGGAAGAGGGACCAAGGACGACTTAGGAAGTGAAAAACAACCAACATTGGATGCTTTGGAGCACCGCGAGATGAAGAAGGAAAGACAGGTTGGCGAAGCCCGGAAAAGTGGGTCAACTTGACCTAGGGTTTTAGACACCTAGGGTTTTGGTAATTAGTGTTTTGACACCTAGGTTTTGGCCTAAGGTTGTCGGTAAGGGACTATAATGTATAAATAGAGGTTGAGAGGACCTAGGTCAAGTGGGTTCTATAGTTGAGCCTTTTTATTGATCATTGTTCATTAGGAGAATATTGTATTAAGGGTGAGAGAAGTGATGAGAGAGAGAGCCTCCTGGTATTGTAAGATATTCAGCTGGGTGCGCAGGAAGGGGGAGAGAAAGAAAGAAAGAGAGAGAGGATCTGTAGGCCAAGAGTGAAAATCAGAACTGTAAGATTTATTTTAATATATCATAATCACATTTCTATGGACGTATCCCTAGAGAGAGGGTGAACCACGTAGATATGTTGTTGTGTATGTGATTGATGCTTTCAGCTCTGTCGTTGTTATATTGTTATTTGAATTATTGTATTAGGTCATATCTATAGTTGTGGAGGATATATCTAGCTATTTGAATGATAGATGCATGTTGTGTTGCTGTTGTAATAAGAACCACTTGATATTCCCCTGGTTGTAGACATCTCTATCCTGGAACCCCCTCATAGCTGCTTCGGGTGAGACTGCATCTACTTCTCAGGTGTTGCCGAAAGGGCCAGTAGCTAGGGCTTGTTGGTGTGCTCTTGGAGCTGAACCCTGGGTCTGCCCCTGTGCCAATAAATAGTTCCATTGTCGGGCCAGTAATCTTTTTAAGGGAATGTCAAGGTGGTTCCCATCGAAGACAGAGATCCAAAAGTGGATAGAGGATCAAGAGAAGGACTTTACTGAAGCCCAGAACAAGAACCCTAAACTAACTATTGAAGATTGGCTACAAAGATACATCTTCACTGACATTCATGAGATCTTATTTGGAGGAATCCATCAGGATCTACATGAATGGTTGGCTAGGTTAGTTGACACACAGTTTGAAATCAAATCTAGACCTCATGTGGTTTGGACACCAGCATTGATCCAGAAGGTCAAGAGAGTCGAAAACGTTGTATCAAAGGAAATAGATCACTAGTTTGATAGTACCATTGGAGGGTATATCACCAAGTTTGCTATTGACAGAACATAATCATATAACCAAGCCGAGAGATACTTTTTCAAAGGACCCAGAGGAAAATTTTTGCACTTCCTGAAGCTAAGAATCAATATGCTCTTGCATGAAAACCACATCTTGAAGATACAGTAGACTGGTTAGACCTGGAAATGCTAATGTTCAAGATCTCGAATAGGTACAATGACACAGAAGCAGGACATACGCGTAGTGGGAAAGTATTCTGAGGAGTTCACCTTGAGAACTTGTTTAAGAAAAACTATAGAGAAGAGGGTTTCTATAGTGGAGAATAGGTAGATGTAACCGAAGAAGAGCATCTAGAGCCCACCATAACAAAAGAAGGGGAAGCTAGAGAACTACGCCAAAGCAAGCCAGAAACCTCAGGAACTACGCGGACTACTGAAGTAAGTAACACTAATCCTCCTATTGTCCCAACAATACTTAGCAGTCAGAATAGACAGAACCACCAGAGTCTTTAGAGTATTGTTACTAGTAGCTCAACATCTACTCAGACAAGAACCCTAGTCAGCTCTATGGCAGAAGAAATGAGACTTCCTATCTTTAGAGGAGATGGATCTGAAGATCCAGATCAACAATGTTTTCTGTGTGAAGCTGTATGGAATATTAAAAGTATCATCGATGAAGCCATCAAGAGAACCTAGTTCAACACTACGCTAAGGGACCACGCACTGAGCTGGTACATGAAACTTGTCCAAGGACTGTAACAGCCTAAGCCCCTGAATGAGATCAAGAATGCGTTGATCGCAGAGTTTAAGGAACATAAGTCAGAGTCACAATGTATTAAATAACTAAAATAGATTAAACAAAAGGTAACATAACCTATTTGGGAGTTCGACCAGATATTCAAGACCCTGACATGATGATTAACTTTTCAGATCCCCGATGAATAGAACAAAGAATGGTTCATTGTTGCGTTGTTACAACACATAAGATTCCCTATGATGCAGTAGAAGATTGCATCTCCGGCATAAGCTTTGGAGATCGCCATGAAGCTTGAATCAACACCGATGGGAGAATCTATCTCAAGCATTAGCCATATCATGAGCCAACTAACTAGTTTGTCTTTACATGTCGAGGACATGAAGAAAGATAAGGGAAAATACCCAAGGGAATATATCTAGTGTGTAAGATGCATATATGAAGGCCATGATAAGGAACACTGTCCCTTATTCATGAGTACTTGGCATCAGGGGCACCGAGCCCCTTAAATAAAGTTAACCTACCCTGGTGTGATGTATGCAAAAATAGGCATCGCCCCAGTGAGTGGTACTACATGTAGAAGTATAGTCAGACAACCACAAACTTGTATTGTACATTCTGTAAATCAGTGGGCCATGATGATTGAGACTGTAGAGCTTATGATCTCATGCATGAAAGGTCGAGAGACATATAAAAGATTCAAGGTGAAGTACAACAAGAAGGAAACACTCTGTAGTACAACTCTCTAGGGAGAGAAAATTTCACTCCTCATGGTGGCTACAGAGGATAAGGACGAGGAGGAGGTATGGGCCGAGGCTGAGGACAAATAATCTGTTACAACTTCGTGCAGCCATGACATTTAGCAATGGATTTTTAGAATCCTTGCACAACCTGTAGTTACTGTAACTCCTTCGAGCATGTCATAGAGGAATGTCCTGTGTTGTTGGCTAAACTTCAGGAAAGATGAGGACCTCAAGAGAACCCACAAGTACAACTGATATATGATGAACCTCGTCTAGAATATCCTAGAGTCGTTGTTATCACTTGAGTAGGCACTGCTACAGGAGAAGACAGAGCAGCCCAAGGAAAGACTAAAAATGACCATGGAGTTAGGAAAGCTACAGAAAAGACCCCAACGTTCGATGCTAAGAAAGAAAGACAGATATTTGAGGAGGCAAGAAAAGAGTTCAAAGGAGATCAAGGATCTTCATCAAATAGACAATTAGAAATCGAAGAATATGGCATGCCTTAGGCGTTTGATCCGTCTGCATCATCAACAGAAAGGAAAGAGGTAAGAACACTCATGGAATTTTTGTACACTTGTGTTAAGTTGATTCAAGATAAAGTCATTGTACAATAATTACAAGCTTTAATCAAGCAGTATGAGATAGGAAAGATAGACCCCTTACTAAATAGGGCAGTGCACCAAATTGGAAAAAGGAGAAGGAAAAATAAAGAATTACGCTTGAATGCTTAGATAGGAGAGTATGAGATAGACTACGTGGTCCTCGACTTAGGGTCAAAGGTCAATGTCATGACGAAGGAGACCTGGGAATTGATGGGAAAAACCAAGCTGATATATTCCCCTATCAGGCTTCGCATGGCTAATCAACAAGATATCAGCCCATTTGGATGATTAGAGCATGTCCCAGTAGACATTGATGGAGTAAGAACCTTTGCAGATTTTGAGGTAATTGAAATTGTTGATGATATCTTTCCTTACCCTGCATTATTAAGAATTGATTGGGCCTTCGATAATTCCACTGTTGTTGATCTAAAGAAAAGATGCATAACATTTGAGAAAGTTGGCCTTAGGGTCATTTCACCTTTAGATCTAGACGAGGGTACACGATATACAAAACCTATCAGATAAGAGGACCACACGTTTGAATTGGAAAACATCTACCAATTAACAACGAGACAACAAGATTATATCAACCCTACAACTGACGGGAATCTGAGCTGGCGAAGTGACAACACATGTTCATCCGACTCAGAAGAAGCGCTAGAGAACTATAAGAAACAGATGTATGAAGTATCTACAAGAAGATGTACTAGGATAACCAGAGAAGTTCACTGGATTGGCAAAACAATGAGTAATCTACCCACATTTGATGGGCTGAACCCCTTAGAGAACTTTTTATCAGAATTTAAGACAAGTGTACCAACACAACAGAGGCTATTGGAAATGGATGAGGCCATGAAATACACACCAGCAAGATGGTGGGGGACACATAAAAGAAATATTACAGACTGGACACAATGCTGAACTTTGATGACAGCGTGGTTTTTAGCACAAGTAGGAAGCTACGAAGCAAGGTACACAGGTCAAAGTTGCCCAAGGGACCATGTACAAAGCTACGAAGAGGCCTAGAGTGGCATTCCTAGACAACAATGGGTACACATATTTTTCAATACTCTGGATACCACCCTGATTAACTGGTACCTTCAAGCAGAGCTGTGCCTCGTCACTTCAAAATGGGAAGGTATGATCCAGAATTTTATAACCACTTTTTTTTTTGAAAGTGAATTTCCTTCAGTATATCAAGAACTACAGATGGTGAGACAAAACTTATTTAAGGGGACATCTGGCCTCCATTTCGAGAAAGAAGAGGATGAATGGATTGCGCCCCTCCAGAAACTGCAGATCTGCTACAACATTAATGTTGACGAAGATGATGATCTAAGGAAGGTAAATATCGTAGAAACAAAGATCAGAGAGATGTGGAAGGACCAGGAGTTGAACTTCCATTCATTGGACAGCTAATAAAGATAAAGAAATTCAATATCGGGACAGAGGAGACACCAAAGCTTGCCAATATCAGAGATTACTGGGATGCTGCTACCACTGAAAAAATCATAGAATTATTGCACAAGTATCAGGACTTGTTCCCGACCAAGTTCACTAATATGAAGGGAATCTAAGGACCTATGGGAGAGATGAGAATACCTTTGAATCCAGATGTGAATCTAGTCAAGCAAAGACCCTACAGATTGAACCCAAAATATAAGGAAAAAGTGAAGATTGAGCTCGACACAATGTTGGAAGTAGGGATTATTGAACCTATCGAAGAGTCAGAGTGGATTAGCCCCATGGTAGTGCAAGATAAAAATATAGGTGAGATCAGGATTTGCATAGATCTGAGGAAGCTAAATGATGCTTGTCTACATGATCCTTTCCCCACACCATTCATAGACGAAGTACTGGATAGCGTGGGAGGCCAAGAAGTATATTCTTTTACAGATGGGTTTTCAGGATACCATCAGATCCACATCGGCAAGAAGGACCACCATAAGACTACATTTGTCACAGAGTGGGGATCCTACCAATATATAGTAATGCCATTTGGATTGAAGAATGCCACAACCATATTTTCCAAGGTGGTGGTTGAAGTGTTCAAAGAATTTTTGCATAAGTTTTTAGAATCATACTTTGATGACTGGACTATTTTTAGTTTGTTGAAAAATCATATTGAATGTCTAAGGCTAATAATGGATAAATGCAGGTAGTGTCAAATTGCTTTAAATTTGAAGAAGTGCATCTTCTTCTCACCATTTGGAGTATTATTAGGACATATTTTATGCAAGAAAGGATTTTTGGTGGATCCATCCAAGATTGAAATTATAGTTGATTTGCCACCACCTACTTCAGTCAAACAACTGTGCACTGCGCTAGGACATACTGGCTATTACAGGAAATTTATCAAAGGATATGCTTAGATTACTACGCCAATGGAGAAGTTATTAAAGAAAGACTGTCAGTTTGGTTGGACAAAAGAATGCCAACAAAGCTATGACACACTGAAACAAAAGATGGTAACTGCACCTATTCTAGTCTTTCCGTACTGGAGCAAGGAATTTCATGTGCATGTTGACGTGTCCTCCATTTCATTAGGATTAGTACTAGAACAACCGGGAGAAGGGGACATTGATCATCCATTAGCATTTTCCAGCAGGAAGTTGTCCTTAACTGAAGTTAATTACATCACTACATAGAGAGAGGGACTAACCATGGTGTATGCATTGCAGAAATTCTGCCACTACTTGTTGGGAGGACACTTCAAAATGTTTACTAATCACTCCACGCTAAAGTACCTAGTCAACAAGCCAGTGTTGGGGGGTCGAATCTGCAAATGGATTCTACTATTTCAAGAGTATGATTTTGAGATCATAGTTAAGCCAGGAAAAATGAACAAAGGCCCAGACCACCTGTCGAGGTTGGAACATGGAGAAGAACCTACCAGTCTGGAGGATACACTACTGGATGCACAACTACTCACCATTAGAAGGATTGATGACCACTTTTTCGACATATCCAAGTTCCTGTAAACAGGAATGGCCCCAGGCGAGTACACGATTCCTCAGAAGAAACAACTAGTGGTGCGTACTGCAGATTTTTCATTGATAGCTGGTCAGCTATATAAAATGGGACCTGACGAGATACAAAGAATATGTGTGATGGAGGCAAATAGCCCTATGATTCTCGAAGAATATCATGAAGGCATTGCAGGAGGACATTACGCAGGAAAAGCAACTGCATAGAAGGTTCTGCGAGTTGGCCTTTGGTGGCCTACGTTACACAGAGATGCTAAGGAATATAACAGAGAATGCGATGTATGCCAGTGAGTTGGAAAACCATCCCGAAGAGATGAGATTCCATTAGCACCATAGATGACCCTGCAAGCATTTGAAAAATGGGCCATTGACTTTGTGGGACCTATAAACCCACCAGGAATGCGCACAAGAGCAAGGTATATTATCACTACGACAGAATACCTGACTAGATGGGCTGAAGCAAGAGCAGTCAAGGACTGTAGTGTAGCTACATCTGTGCATTTTATATTTGATGGCATAATAACCAGGCTTGGATTCCCTGAGGTCCTTATGAGTGATCAAGTTACACATTTCATCAATAAGACAGTTGAAGCCCTGACTGAAGAGTTTGTTGTCCACCATCAGAAGAGTACACCTTACCATCCACAAGAAAACAGAACGCTTGAAGCATTAAACAAGATCTTGGAGACAACATTGACAAAGATTTGCAGTGTGCACAGGGATGACTGGGATTTAAGAGTACCAGTAGTACTCTGGGCTTATAGAACCACTTGCAAGAAATTAACAATGCAGACCCCTTTCAAGTTGGTTTATGGTATTGAAGTTGTTGTTCCAATGGAGTACTTGGTACCAAGCTTAATAATTGTTGCATTTAAAGACATGGATGATACTGGCGCTATTCATGAGAGGCTAGCACAGTTGGTCGAACTAGAAGAAGACAGATTCATTGCAGGATTCCATCAACAAATTCAAAAGGAACGAGAAAAGGCCTACCATGACTGACACATCAAGAAGAAGATATTCAAGCAAGGTGATTTAGTACTGGTATATGACAGTAAGTTTATCAAACACCCTGGGAAGTTCAGAATGCATTGGCTCGAACCATATGAGATTGCCTATGTTACAGAAGGAGGAGCTGCACAACTAAAGACATTGAAAGGAGACTAGAAGAAAGGCTTGGTGAATGGGAGTCGACTGAAGTTGTACTATGACAACCAACTGCCTCATAGCTCTTAGTTGAATCAAGAATAAAAACGTCCAGGTACCAAGTGTAGTTGGAACTAGGTACCATGCATAGAAAAGACAGTCTGCACAAGGATGGGAAGGAGGCATAAAGCAGAAAGAAAGATCTGTACTACGTAGTCGAAAGTCGAAGTAAGAAAAGAGGATTAGAGCTCAAGTGCCTTGGGATGAGTCACAAGTGATTTTTGGGGGCCTACTGGCCCTTAGTTATGGAAGGAAGAGAAGAACGAGGAAGAAAAGGTAAAAAGTGAGCTTTGCGGGAGACACAGTGACTATCACTGGGTCGAAGTGAGCAAAAGAACATAAAAGATGGAGTGAAGTGCGGAAAAAAACGCCATTGGATGAGGATATCGAGGATGATAGATAAAGAAGGAAGAGGGATCGAGGATGAATCAAGAAGTGAAAAACAACTAGCATTGGATGCTTTGGAGCACCGTGAGATGAAGAAGGAAAGACAGTCTGGCGAAGCCCGGAAAAAGCGGGTCAAGTTGACCTAGGGTTTTAGACACGTAGGGTTTTGGTAATTAGGGTTTCAACACCTAGGTTTCAGCCTAAGGCTGTTGGTGAGGGACTATAATGTATAAATAGAGGTCGAGAGGACCTATGTTGGGTGGGTACTGTAGTTGAGCCTTGTTATTGATCACTGTTCATTAGGAGAATATTGTATTAAGGGTGAGAGAAGTGCTGAGAGAGAGAGCCTTCTGGTATTGTAAGATCTTCAGCTGGGTGCGAAGATCAATTCCTGCAGTTGGGTGCACAAGAAGGGGGAGGGAAAGCAAGAAAGAGAGAGAGGATCTGCTGGCCAAGAGCGCAGATCAGAACTATAAGCTTTATCTTAATATATCATTTGCACAATTTTGAGGACGTAGTGCTAGAGAGAGGGTGAACCACATACATATGTTGTTGTGTATGTGATTGATGCTTTGAGCTCTATTGTTGTTATATTGTTATCTGCATTATTGTATTAGATCATATCTGTAGCTGTGGAGGATAGATCTAGATATTTGAATGATAGATGCATGTTGTGTTGATGTTGTAATAAGAAACCCTTGATATTCCCCTAGTTGTAGATATCTCTGTCATGCGACTCCCTCATAGCTACTTCAGGTGAGACTACATTTTCTTCGTAGGTGCTTCCAAAAGGGCTAGTAGCTAGGGCTTGTTGGTGCGCTCTTGGAGATGAACCCTGGGTCTGCCCCTGTGCCAACAGGGCTCCAGGCTGGTGAGCTTGTCATGGAGTCCAAAAACCTAGAGCCCCCACATGAAGTTCAAAAGGAGAAACAAGCCTAACAATTGTGGGATTTGAACCCATGCCCTTTCGGACCACTCGGTGCATTATTTTCAATATCTGTTCAATTTCATTAATTTCAATATTGTACAATTGTAGATAGATCCACACCTGCAGTCAATCGCTATTTTTTTTGTTTTACACAACAATAATCTCTCATTTGCGAGGGATAAATGTAGTCAGTATCTCCACCATTAAGTGAAGTCGTTATTATTCTATTTTTCCACAACAGTAACCTCTTTTCCACTAGTGATAAATGGAGTCGGTCTCTCCACCATTAATTGTAGTCGGTATCTGAACCACACATTTTTGGGGAGCATTAAATGCAATCAGGTTATTAACGCATAGGCTACCTATTTGTCAGAGTCAATGTCCTCTTTGTTTGTTTTTGGGTTGATCCACATATAGGGATCGTGTATATATGAATATAAGAATAGATGTATGATATGGATTCATCTAGATTCATTTCCATCCCTATTAATATCTATATCCCTATACATTGCATGCATGGAAAGCAATGATATGTTCTTTATATCCTTATTCCATCATATATGGTCTATTGGTTGATGATGTCATTAATATAGATGATAATCCATCATAAAAAATAAAATAAAAACGTGCGGTGTGTGCTTAAGTGACCTAGGTCTAACCCAAAGTCAAGCCTATCGACCAAACCATGTTAATTCCTAAATCACAATATATATGCCACAGTCCACATTTAAACCAAAACAAGCCCAATGCAAGCACCAAGCCACACAACAAAACACAACAAGTCAATTTAAAGCCAGTGCACAAGCGCCAAACCAGGTCACATGAAGGAGTTGGTTAGAAAAACACTTGCATTGATGCTATAAGCTTCTCTTACTCCAATAGAAATAGAGTGTGATTACCAACACTAGATAATTCATTATTTATTTCCAATCATGAGATCTATCATCAAGGATTTGTTTCCTATTAAATCCACCTTTCCGATCTTCATCATCGCCCTTTCAAGGGTTGAAGAAGAGAAATTGTTAACTCTGAGATCCAAGTATAGATACAACGAAGACCTCAAATTGAGATTGATGAGGATGAATTCGGGGTAACTTGTAATTTTATTATTAGATTGGATTCACTTTTAACACAAGGCAACAACAACACAATTGAAGTACAAAACCAGAGGGAAAAATTGAAGTACAAAACCATAGGGCAAAGAAACATAATAGAAACACAAAAAAATAGAAGAAAAAAGAAGCTTAATAGATGAGATGAAAAATAAAAATAAAAATTGCATAGAGCTATGGCTTGACTTGATTCACTAAATCATGCCATGGCATGACAGATGCTGTCGAGAGTTGTAGGGAGGGTGTGTAATCAAGAAAGCCAGTTGTACACGTCGAGAGGAAATGTGAGTTCTCGGTTGAAATGAATTCATTGAGTCATTACCACCCAAAAAAGTAAAACTGGGCTTGAAATCATCATTGAAACCATTGTTATAATGTTCACCAGATACAGGACTATCAAAAAGGTCGAGTAAATAAGGTGGAAAGAAGAAATTATGGAGCACATACATTGCTCTTTCCATTTTTCTGTCACTTCTCTGAAAAAATCAATAAAAAAATCCAAAAGTGACAACTACTTTTTCACGGCCTACCAGTCAGTGTGTCTCCTCAAAGGGGAGGTGATGGTCTGGGGTGGTGATGGATTTTTTATAGTGGAGACATCTAGGACACGTGGATAGTTTTCAATCTTCCTCATTTCCCCACCATATTATCCCAATCCATATCTGGGAACTCGCCTTGTCCCATCCCGCTTTTCCAATTCCAATATTCCCACATGCATAGATGGAGTGTGAGGTGAGGCGGTTCAACTGACTACTCCCTTTTTTGTGATGTGGGCCTAGACACAGTAGAGGATCAACAACGGTAGAGCACCTAGTTGACTTCACATGGCCCTCAGTAGCAAGATATTTCACCATTTGATGCTTTAAGCATAGCTAAATAGGCCTGTTCGAGGTCTGCCATGAGACAAGAATCTTTCTGAGAGAGGCAGAACTTAATCCTCCTGTAAGAATTGTAGAGATGGTCGATTTCTTCTTTGTTTCTTCTCTTTCATGCCTTATCGTCCTCTGAGAACATCACTTGTTGCTGCTGCGCTTCCATGGTGCAAGAATTTACAACAGCTTGTGGATCTGGGACATCGTAACGCTTGCATTTCTTGATTGTTTGATCTAACAAAACCATCTAAATTTTGGAGACAAAACCCCAAAGGAAGGGTCTTAGCATTTGAGGAGGAATTTAAATTCCTTAATGTAAATGATTTCTTTATTTATTCTAGAGAATGAGTCATAGTTCTAGAAGAACTATGGATAGGGATGAGTTGTTTTGATACAGAAGATCTTAGAGACCTTAGGGATAGTTGGAGTGATTTTAGGATCATTCGGCAAGTTATGTGGATCTAAACAACATTCTGTTTGTTCCTAAATTGTATATAGACTCTATGTCTGCGAATAGAGAGGGAGAGACCAAACTAATGTAAATCAGGTCATAGGTTGGCCAAATACTATTAGATCAGGCCAATAGAGAAGTGAATATCTGAGTAATGGTGTATGTACAGAGTTATTGAACGAAATAGAATTTCATTTCATTTGTATCTTTGATTGAAATATGAGGATGAAATCGGAAGAGTTTCGGTATCTGCATGAAGTATGGACTAACGATAGATTTGGTTATTGATCTCTCATAGATCTCTTGCATGGATGAGAGGCACTTTAGGTTTTTTGTGCATATGGTAAGATTCTCTATGTGTATTTACAGGTGAATTAAAAGGGTAATTCATGTATTCATCGACTGTACATGAATTAGGGGTTTTGTGTGATTCTAACCCTAAAGAACGAGGAAGAGAATCGTTGAAATGAATATATCTCTGTTTAGTGTGAATGGAAAACTAGATGAGCATATGATCGTTTACTCTGGAAATTATATGTAATTCTTGTAATAGAATAGGAGTGCAGAGGTTTTGATGGTTGGTTGATTTTCCAGCAATAAATAGCTACAGGAATATGTGATTTATGTGAAGGGGTTTTTAAAACGTCTTTTTGAGGTCTGAGATCTCTGTGTCTCATTATGAATCGGATGTCTGAGTACTGGATCAAATATTGTGAGGTATATCGAACTGTGGATTCGATTTGTGGAAATTTTTCTAAAACTCTACATTGGCAATATGGTGAAGTATTGGTGAATGGTCAAGGAATTGAAGGAAGTCGTCATTTATGTGCAGAGTAACTAAACTCTGTTAATCAAGGATCCATGTGGAGACCTGAAAGAGTATGTAAACACGTTGCAAATAAGAATAGATACTTATGGGAAACGAGATCCAT
Source organism: Picea engelmannii (assembly GCA_009831015.1). Lineage (NCBI taxonomy): Eukaryota > Viridiplantae > Streptophyta > Pinopsida > Pinales > Pinaceae > Picea > Picea engelmannii. Next base: position 710,913 of record ML778208.1, read on the forward strand.
TTCGAGACCCAATCTTAATGTGTATTTGCTTTGATCTGGTGTGGGATTGTCCAAATCATGATGGCTTGAATTCCCATCCATTTCATCACTCTAAGGCTAAATTAGAGATGGAATGGTAGCAGGTGCAGAGCTCTCATTTTTTTGAGATGAGGGTTTATTATATTTATTTGTTGGTGTTAAGAACCTGAATAGATCTACAAATATAATCACCACAAATACTGAATACAAAATAGATCCATAGAGAAAGATAAAAGAAACCACACTTTATTATTACCAAACCCTTGAGGTAGGGAAACACCATACAATGGATCCTATTATGGAAGGGATCCTCTCATGTTCACTTTCCTCTTCGAGGGGGCATCCTCCTATTGAGCTACCGCTCCAAATACAATACTTCTCTTCATGTCTCATTACATTGCTTGAACCCCTTTATATA
>ML778208.1:712751-724756 GCA_009831015.1 Picea engelmannii
GGAATCTTCTAGAAGTAGAACCTTCTAAGAAGTCCTCTTACATTTATTATATCTAACTACCATAGTGGGCCTTATTTAATAATATAGTGGACCTAGTCCACCTTATATTGAATGACCTCCACTATTATCACCATGGGCCCTCTAGGCCCCCCCACTACCTCTATAGCTACCTTACAGTTGGATTGTTGGTCTTCGCTGCCTCTTGGATTGTTGGTCTTCATAACTAATACACAACATGACACCTATAGATAGAGAACAGGTCAAACTTGCTTTGAAACTGTGAGATACACCAACATAGTGAATTCAATAGATAAATACAATTCATTAGTCACAACTTGGAATTTTGAATAGGGATTTAAATTCCCTCGCCCTCTATTGGTCATCCAAAAGATGGAATGTGTAAGTAGTTATCGTGAGTTGAAGTATTTTCCTTGAAATTATAATTGTGGGTATATAGAGGATGCGGGTCCTGTAGCTGTCTTTTAAAAATATGGAAGTTGCCTAAGATAAGAATAGAGTTTGTACACTAGAAAGAGAAGCATATAGAGTTGTAGTTGTTTTATTTACAAGATGATGATATTTCTGTCAATCCTGAGTTGATTGTTGAAACGCCATATGCACGTGAACTGTTAGAATCTAGTTAGTAATGTTAAGAGTGAAGGACACATCAATGTTACAAGAAATACATTTACCACTTACAAGTTAGCATGAGGTTGGTTTCATGGGGAGGTCAATGAGTTTTAAGGTCTCCATAATATTTATGATTATCAAAAACAACTAATTACATGTTCTACTCTTAATTCTTGTGTATTATATGTTTTGTGTATGAGAATATCTATGAATTTCTGGTGATACTTATTATCCATAGAGGGAGGGTCATGTAACCATTTACTGTTGGCTAGAAAATACTATATAATTAATGGAGAATTTGATGTGGTGTGCAATTGAAAGTTTTGCTAGCTTAGGAGCATAGCTTATGCACTTGGGTTGCTTCTACACTTAAGTGTGAGTGACAAGGTCTTGACCCTAAAGAGGGTGTAGTGCCAAGTCTACCACCATAGCAGTTATGGATTGTTTTTAATCAATTAACTAGGTTAGTGTGGTCATATGGTATATTTTAAGTGGGCTTATGTTGTGAACCTAGAACTTGAGTTTGGAATGATAAATGAAATATCATGATGTTATTTTTATTTATATCATAATGTGTGATGGGGTATATCGACCAGTTTCTATCGACCAATGTGATGTTAGGTCTAATCATGTTTAATTGTTGATTTGACTTAATAATAATAAAATAATGGAGTTCATCTATATCTTGTGAAGGATTGGTAACTTTAGCATAATAAGTGAAAAGTACCTTAGATAATGCTAGTTGACTAAGCAAAATGAATGAAAGAACACTTTGAGAAAAGGGGGCATTCCTGGGGAAAATGCCATCACTTTCACCCATAAATTTATTTGGTAGTAGAAATTCCATTGGAGTTTGATGGAGGGGTGAGGTGTATAAATGGGAACTCACACCTTGAAATTCATTAATTGGTCTAGCAACTACTTGTTCACTGAGAAGGATTTTTCCCTATGAAGAAATTCTATTCGAAAATAAATAAGTAAATAAATAAATCTATATGAGGAATGATGAACACATGCTTCCCATTGTTAAAAACGTCTTTCATGGTAGGGGAAAGAACTTGAAAGTGCTAGAAATGGACAAGAAAAGAGCTAGATGCCAAAGTTGGTAAGTACTATGTAGGTATAGAGGATATAATTTTGAGACGTAAGAAGTATAATGCTGAGAAAAGAAGACCTCAAGGAAAAATGACTAAATATTTTGGAATGAACTCTTGTAGTAAATTTATTCTTGATATAAAATGTTCACTAACCCATGTGTCAAAATGATGCTCTTTATGTATAGGTGTGTTTGTAATAGTGAATTGATGATAGAAAGAAGGATTTTCCTCGACCGCGATGAAGAGAATCCTATACTAGACAATTAACTTGTTTGAGATATAATTTATATAACTTAAAGAAAAGAGAGATATTAAGGACAACGGAAAAACAAGCCGTGAAGTAACAACATAACATGACCATCAATTAGAACTATCTTAGTCAATGCTTGTAAGCATGGAAAATTTTGGTGTGTCAATCTCATGAGTGATGGAATATGTATTGTCAAGCTAGAGTGATGATCAAAGTCGACAAATGCTCGTCTATAATTTTCAATATATCTCAAGCAGAATTGTATGTATGACTTAATGCAAATTATTTCGAACTCAATATAATATTCACTTAACTAGAGAACCAATGATGAGATAAGGTTCAAATGGTGGTCAAACTAGTAGACTATAATTTAAATATGGAACTAAGGAAAAATAAATCTATACGAGAAGAGTTTCTTTTCATTAATTAAATTACAAGTGGTAATAAAATAGAGTTGGGACACAATAAGGTGCCTACCAAATAGGGGTAGTGAAATCAAGATATTAATATATTCAACACATTTTAATCAAGTGAAGGTCCAATGGGACCAATATAGCATAAGGTTTTCTATCAGGAAAGACACATAAAAGTCATGTCATAAATTCTCCTCATATTTTGAATCATTATAACTTTGGGACGAAGTTTCTTGAAGGGTGGGTGTAAGTAATGCCCCATATCTTGACCTTTAGGGAGTTAGAATATTGACTATTTACTCATATTAGTAATTCAATTCTTAACATTTGTTTGGGCTCAGTTAGATTGAGATAGATATTTGAGATATGTACATATTTTTATGTTGCATGATATTATTTTCATTGTTATATACTCATGATGATGATAGCTCTTTGGTTTGTTTAAACATGCAAGTTAAAATGTGGAATTTAGGTACATCGATACTAGTTCAAGTTATGATATGAATGCATAACAGATACCAAACATGATAAAAATAAACATGCATTTCTTAAATTGAACGTCAATACAGATATGGATCCTTATATGAAATTATTATGTATATGCATAGATATGAGTTATTGGTGGATTAACTTACAGGTTAATGAGATATGCAATAGCCAAATGATTGTAGTGTTGAGGTGACTTGGATGTCGTAGACATCAAGAAAATAGTATATGCTATATGTTGTACTTATTATTTAATTTATGATTTGAAATATTGCTATGATTTGTGGTGAGTGTGGTTTTGACAGGACGCACAACTTGCCCATAGTGATTGTTTGATGACATGACTCTAAGAACAATAGTTGCACAGTATGGCTCAATATAGGGTGTTGACCCTAGTTCTATAAGGAGGGGTGGAGGTATCTCCCACCGTTTATTCTCTGAAACCTAGAGTTGTGGGAGGGTTGTGTGAAGTCACGCTCCCCTAGACGTGTGATGGCGACTGCTAGTTGCATGTTGGGGAAGCTTGGTCGATATGTATGACACTTCCACTTATGGGTTCTATCTAGAGTTAGCTCAATATATTTGACGCTCCATCTTAGTTCAACAAAGGAAAGAATAGGATGGAAGATGGAAGTAGGTTAGGAAGGATGCTTCAATGTTAGTTGAGAATACTGATTAGGGATTAGGGATGCCACTATTGTTTACTCACTTGGTTCCTACCATGTTTAAAACCCTCTTTGATTCACTTTTTTATATTTTAAGTATGATGATGAGCTATTGATGACTTGGTGTAATTTTGTTCATTAAGATTATTAAATGATGCATTACTTGATCTATTGTCCTACATGTACATGTCTTGGTGATCATATAAGAACTATTCACTAGAGGCAATGGTTGTTTATCATTAGTACATACATGATATATGTATCCGCTAGCTATGCACACATACCCTATCCATGTACACTACTAAAATTAAATAATGTATTAATTATTAAAGTAAATTATTAACTATTTAATTGAATGTTTATTGAATATGTAAATTATATTGCATACAAAATATCTAGAAGCATTAAATACCTTCTTGACTTTGATAGATAGTGGGTATGATGAATTAAATGAGCATGGTGGGGTGTTATGTACATTTTGGGTAAATTTGTCAAATCACATTTATTAGCTAGCATGAGAAGAAAGAGTTTTCATTTTATTTATTGTTGTTTAATGCAAGTCATTTATATTTTAGTTTTATTTTAATCTTTTCCCGAAAATATAGATAAGGGAGGTTGACGGATAATAATGAGAGTGGTTGAGGAGACTTGGGGAATGGTGTATGGAAACTTGATAAATAGGGAGGATAAGTGGTGAGGAAGGGGGGAAGGAGAGATTTGAGCATGATGAGAGGTTGTGAAATTCTTGGAAGATATATTTTTTGTGATAGTTTTCTTTGAGAATTTGTGCTTTGTTTTTCTTGGAGTCACGGGCATGGAGGGCCAAGAAACCGAAATGTTTCTTAGAGCTAGGAAGTCGGCTAGGCTCCTAGTTGGCAGGGAGGATTTCATTGTTTCACTCTGGGCAAGCAAGAAAAGAATGCTTGGAAGCACCTAGGACTACATTACAATTGATGAGCTTCAAAAGACCATGGAGGAGGTATTTTCATTGGTATTTTGTTTTAATTTTGTTTTAAGTTTTAAATCTTAGAATTAACATATTACTTATTTCATCATGTTATTTATAGTTATCATTGAGCAAATGGAGAAGAGTTCTGGAAATCAAAATCAATGAAATTATCTTAAATCAAAGTTGTTAATGCATATGTATTTAATGAGTTATTAATTCTCTAACATCCTAGATGGGTGTTACATGAATGGTTGAATTTTGATTAGTAAGTATACATGGATCTTCCATCATTTGTACTCCAACATATCTATATTTTTTTTCTTCAACTAGATTGGCATCTTCTTGAGATTTAATGTCTGGATTTTCAAGTTTCTCTTCTTTCAATTTTCTGATTTGTTCTAGTATCTCATGATTGAGGTTTTTTCCAATCAGAGTTTTCTTCATTTTTTTTCTGATAGGTTCTTCTCGAGTTATTGATTCTCTTGTTCCAACCTCTGAACACATTTTTTTCGAAACTTTGACTTCTTGATCTGTGTAACTAGTTGTTTTACTGTGTTCTTTTAAATGAGATATATATAGAAGCCCTCATTCCTTATTTGTAAGAATCTCATATATCATATTCTTATACATTAATGTGGACTTCATCGAGCATCTGGACGAGCTATGCTCTTTATCTTGTCTTGTTAGCATATTTGTTTATATAGCATTATTGAGATTAGAGTGGATTTATACAGTCATTTCCGTCTGTTGTGGTTTATCCCATGCCATAGAGTGATTTTCCTCGTAACAAAATTGTTGACCATACTGGGGAGTGAATATTCTTTCCAAGGTTTGGAGTGTTTTTCTCCTTTGATTGTTCTTGATTATCTTGAGTTTCTTGTTGTCTAGTTTCTTGACAGCCTCTGTTCATATTGATTCTGAGTTTCTTGGCCTTATCCTTCACTTGACAGTGTTTCAATACATATACGCGATTATTTTCCTGATAGTCACGCACATACGTGAGCTATCATTCTGTAGGATGCGTATATACGCAGTTTTCTCCTGAACAGTCGCGTACATCATCCTTGTTTGCTTGATTGTTGATTTTGATGTTTGTTGGGTAAGTTTTGATGGTTGATGAGTCTTATTAGGTCTCTGTCATGACTTTTAAGTTCCTTTAGAGTAATATGAAACCTTTCGTTGGTTTAATTTTTGAGCGATTTTTCTTTCTCATTATCCTTTTCATTGGTTGTCCTTGTGTCCTAAGCTGGGTGTTTGCTTCTTGATATTCTACTTGGTTTGTCTCTGTTTACATACAGTAGGGTATTTATATCAAGCTGATGTTCATTCCTTGCATTTTCACTCTTTTATATTAAAAATACAAAAAAAATGTATTTTTCATTGTTGGCATTTGATCTTTTGGGTTCTTGTCATTGATATTAGTACATGTATGGAAAGATTACATAATTGAATTGAAAGTTTCATTTTTAAAAGCTTCTCATTTATTGGGAATTGAAGTTAGGAATTTGCATTTTATTCATATTCATTTCTTTTACTTTTTGAATCATGACATCATCAGTTTCACAACCGCACCTTTTGAGTAAGAAAATCCACTAAAAGTAACGCTAATAAATTTAAAATTGATTAGCAACGATTTTATTTTTCAGGGTGTACAAACTAGCTTAATATTTAGAGCCTTGGAATAGGATTTTGTGACTAAACTTCTCCAAGGATATTAAACTCAACATATGTGTATGACTAAGGGAGTGGTGGAATCCATTGTATAATTGGTGACGTCAGGAGGCTCCTCTTACACTGGAGTTAAGAACAAGGTCACGCAAGGTTGGTTGAGGGGATATCCCCCCAATACATTCTTAGCGTCAGAGATATTTCTGGGGATCTATTCCTATATGAGGGTCTTGCTAGTACCTTTACCTCTGTGAGAGGTGGTGCTTTCGATATTTCAGGCTTTGTTACCCTGCCCATATGGTGGACCTGACTTATGACTCTTCGTTTGCGCATTTCTTATATCGTGGTGGCTTAGTTGCTTGACATAGGCATCCACATAGTTTACTTGCAGGGGTTATTCTGTAGGTACACTGAGTCAGATAAGGGTCGAGCGTCACACAAACTTTATGGAGGATTACCTCTCCAGGGGGATCTGATTGACTACTTGTTAAGCCCACGAGGGCCCTTATAACTAATTTTGATACCTTTAATCTTTGGCAGGGAGTCTCAGGCCCCTCTTGGGTGAGGCATACATACTTTAGGGAGGGAGGCCCCTTTTAGCCACTTTATCTTGTTTGTGTGCATGTTGGATTATTGTTATTTTGGTGTGTTCTCTGATTATTAGTTGGCCTTAGGATTTTTTATTGCATCGTGAGTCTTCAATATGATGGATAGTGGAGTTCCCTTGACTCCCTCAATTAGCGCTACCCACAGCATGGTATTTTCTTATTTCATGGAGATGAATCCGTATGTTTTTCCTAGTGGTATGTAGAACCATGATACTCAGTCACGACCTTAGGCCTCTAATCATATTTCTCTTGGTATGTCAAACATGTATTCACACTTAGCATCCTCTCCCTCTCTTTCTTATATGAATCCTAGTTTTGGACCCATGGGCATGATGCCTTGTTTTTAACATTTTCGTTTGATGGGAGTCATATCTCTCAACCGAATCTCACAGTGGGAGGTTGGAATATTCGTTCCTACAGATCCAATCCTATCTTCACTTCTCCAGGAGAAAGTGCTCAAATGGGTGGTTATTCTATATATTTCACTCCATCCATCTACCCTCCTCCCGCTATGTGGAATTATTGTCCCATGACGAACCTCCACCTATCCTCTACTGTTTCATTTGGAGGTAGTAAATTTTTTAGTATGGGAAGCCCCATACATGAAGTTACTTCACCTGGGGGCAACACATATCATTACTTGAGTAACCCTTATCATGACTCTTTCTCTTCGCAAACATATTCTTCTTTGATGATTCCTTTTCACCCCTTTATGAATCGAATCAAAGGAGGATACTACCCTATTGGGCGGGTCCAGGGTTTGCACCAGATCTTGTACTAGCTATCAATTTCTCAAACCCAATATTCCCAAGCACCTTGGTGTCAAATTATGCAACCAACCGATGTTTTCCATGATGGGGGCACAACTCTAGTCACTGTTAGTCACACTACACACACATCACCAACCTATGTGGATCATGTTGCAGATGAGCCAATAGACTCTACAATTCATGCTAAGAGCATGTTACCAACCATTGTGAGTCATGATGGGGGAATTCATACGATTGAGAAGCCTCGATGTATAGGACGTAATCCCAAATTCCTTTGTAGGATTTTAAAACGAGGCCATTTAACTCACTTATGACCTGTTACTGTTGTAGTAGAAGAAGCACAATCCTTATCCGATAACCCTTTGAGTTTAGAGTCGTCTTTGGTTTCCCAACATTATAATTCTTCTTTGCTTGACACAAAAGTCATGCCGATGCTATCTTCAGTCAACACCACTCTTGTTTTGAGGACTAGTGCATTTTTTGATCATGTCATTAACATTTCTAGTATGATCCCTCCAAGTCCTAGGGAGGTTTCCTTTGACTGGGATGGTATTTTGTGGTACCAAATTCCTTCTTCTACACCCTTCTAGATAAGGGAACTTCTTCAATATATCATAGAGAAGGTAACCTCTGCAAGTATTTTATCCTCCTCTACCTAGAAAGATTTGGGTTTTCCCAAGGTTGTGTCAATTGTTCGTAAGTTGCTGACCTTTCACAGAAGTCTTGCACGAGACTTCTGAACTCCCCGAGTATAGGATGCTTAGAACAAGTACACGAGTATGGTTTAAGCTCTTTTCCGACTCTCTCAAAAAGATAAAATATTGTCGAGTGAACTTGTCTCTTTCACACTAGTAAATTGGATTCGAAAGGATGTCTATTTGGTGTAAGTTAAACCCTTTTTCAAACCAGGTAGAATAAATTTATGAAAAAAGACATTCTTTGGTGTTAAGTTGTAATTGCATCTCATTCTCTTGCTTGCAGTATTGAGCCTATTTTCGTTTCTAACTTTCACATAATAATCCTACCACCTCAACAATTTGCATCATCATCCAAGAAGAGCCTTGTTTAGATCCTTTGCATCTTGACACCCTATACCCCAAGATGAAACATTCCCCCGAGTGTCCATATCTTGCATGCAACTCTTTACATTGAGCATAGGTATGTTCCACTATATGAACTAGTTTCTTTCTCGTGACACTCATTTCCTCCTATGTATCATAGCATTCATTTGACTATGAAAAACAAAAAAAGATGGGTGGGAAAAGAGTAGTATCTTTAATTGGCAGCAGTTGTGTCGCCTTTGAAAAAAGAACAAAAATTTGAGTCCACTTGTCATCAAAATTTTGGGTTTATCATGACCTTAGGAAATTGATATCGTTACTTAGAGTTTACTCCCCCGACTAGTTAATCTTCAAATCCCTATGGAGAGTTTGATTGGTGCCTCCTACATCACAAAGTTTCATCGTTGAGTCTATGATGCTAGATTCATCCATATGTCTCATGCTCTTGTTCAAAGTATTTGTGTCAGTCTGTGTCAACCATTTCTTAGAACTCTTTACTTTGCATGTCAACCAAACCCTCAGTGTATGTCAGAGTTACATGAATTTGTAGTGCTACCGTTCACCCTGGTCTTACTTTCCTTATGGGTAGGTAACCTTGAACCTGGTAGTCGACATATCCTCATTGGTCATTGACTGGGGGGTTTCCCTTGTGTTCGACGACAATAAATCTATTCACACAGTGGGATTTGTGTAGTTTCTTGGATGCCATTAGCCTTATTAGTGGTTTTCTCTCTTTTTTCGGTAGTTTTCCTTATTGGTTTCTATTCAGAGGGTCTTTTTCATGCACTTCTTGCATCTGGTGCATGTGAAAGATGCACAATGTCGTTGGTTCGTGAAAATGTTTTTTTTCTGAGTTCCTCCAAATCATCAAGCTCCTACTTTCTACCTCATGTTGAATGATGAGATATTATTTAATGATCTCCTTTCAGCGGATCTCCTTCCATAGAATTCATCCCATCCATTCTGGAAACGAGACCTAGAGTCTTATGAGTACCTAAAGTCTTGCAGTCATTAGTAACAGATTCTCTCTCCATCGACAGTTGGGAATACATCAATGTCTCCTTATAGATGAATTATTCAAGTGTTCGACCTCAACACATTTATTCACACTTGTAAGAATGTACTCGGTGCCTTGATACCTACTTTCATTATCGGTAGGCTGTCTCACATTTGTTATTTGTATACCTCAATGACGAGTAAGCAAACGAAGTCTCATTATGTTCAACCTCAAATCCTTTATTCACATGATGTAGAATTGCACCTTTGGTGGATCGTGTCGAAGACTTGAAGACATCAGTTCATAGTCGCACCTTTCCTAAATTGTTGCTATCATTCACTAGACCAATACCTAATTGACTTCATTGATCATAGGAGATCAGATTGTACTCCATTGTATACAGATATCTTCAAATTTCTTTTGATATTGGTTTTCACTGGGCCTTGTTCGTGACTATGAAATCCTATGTCATGTATCTAATTTTGTATTTCCTATTCATGTCAATGAACAACTAATTGGTATATTTCCACATGGATCTGCAGTGTAGTTCAAATTGGAAGCCATGTGCATAAAGTCATTATAGATTGTAATATTCTTATGAGAAAATAGTTTGTCCAACTGGGTCTCCATTACTCCACTTCTGGGAATTATAATATATTTCGGCCATCACAGATAATCCTCTAACCTCACACATTAGGGGGCATATGTTATAGCAAGATTTTCCTCACCCCATGCAACTTTCTCATAAAGACTTTTCCATTTCCCTATGAAAACTTGAAGTCCCTTTTACAGTTCCCAAGGCTAAAAATTGTATTTTTCCACATATATGTTCCATAAAAACTATACAACATGTGTATACGCAGGTTGCACCATTACAACCCATGTACATTGGGTTTTGTGCTCAAAATTAAAAAAATGGTGTCGGGTTTCCATGTCACATCACAAGATCCATGATCCTTGACCTTCCATGTACTGGAAACGTTTCGACTCGAATCTTCAGTTCCATTTGAAGGCTATAAATGGGCCATATTCAAGTTGTGGAGAAGAGGAGAAGAATTCAAATTTGAGAGAAAAGTTACTTTGGAGAAATTATTCACTTCCTATTGAGTCTGCATCCCTTTGTGCTTTTAAGTCTGAATACATTGTTCAACCCCCAAGATCTTCCCTATTTTATGGAGAACCTCGTTGTCTCTCTTATATGATCTTGCCTTTGGTGGAGGATTGAAGTGGTGGAGGCCTAGCTAGAAGGGACTTAGTTTCTCAGTTCTGAACATGCTGACACATAAGTTTTTCATTCATACACTTTCATTGATTACATTTTAATAGAAATACTCTTTTCTCATCCAATTACTATCTTGTAAATATTTGAATTTTTATTCCATGGGCATATTTGTTATGAATATTGATGGATTATTCTATTGTATGTGTTGACTTTACATATTATCACCATATTCTTGCATATCTTGTTTTTTGAGGACAAGTTACAGGTGTATTTCTTTGAGTCAAGTGCTCAATGGTGGACTTTATCAAACGTCATGAAGAGGTAGGCTCTTTATCTTGTCTTGTTAGTATATTTGTTTATATAGCATACATGAGATTAGAGTGGATTTATGTAGTCATTTCCTTCTGTTGTGGTTTACCCCATGCCATAGAGTGATCTTCCTCATAACAGGTAGAAAGGGGAGAGAAAGAGTGAGAGGTAGATATAACNGGGAACTAATGCTAGAGAGAGAGAGAGCATTGGGTATATAGGGAGAGCGAAATAATGCTAGAGAGAGAGAGAGAGGAAGGGAGACAGGGGTAGAGAGATAAAGGGGAGAGAGTGTAGGAGATATAGTGGGAGGGGAGGCAAGAGAGAGGGAGAAGGAAGAGAAATAGATGGATGGAGAGAGTGGGGGGAGAGTGGTAGAGGGAGGAGAGAGAGGGATAAGGAGATAAGGGGTGTGTGTGTGTGTGTGTGTGTGTGCGTGTTTGTGTGTGTGTGTGTGAGAGAGAGAGAGAGAGTTGCGGGGTACAAAGAGAGTGGGGTAGGGAGACAGAGTGATCGATAGAGAGAGGGATAGAATGAGATAAAGGTAGGGAGGAGAGAAAGATGGGTAGGAAGAGAGAGAGATAAGGGTAGAGGGAAAGAGGAAGGAAGGAAAAAATTAGGGAGAGAAAGTGTGAAAATGGGGGGGTGATGGAGAGAGAGAGAGAGAGAAAGAGAGGGAGGGTGAGAGAGAAGGAGGGGAAGAGTGGGGGAGAGACAGATGGAAATAGGGAGAGAGGGAGAGAGGGAAAGAGGGGGAAGAGAAAAGGGATGGGAAGATAGAAAGTGAGTGAGTTGGTGAGAGAGATGGAGAGAGGCTAGAGAGAGAAGGTAATATAGAGGGAGGGAGGGAGAGAGGGGTAGAGTGAGAGAGGGGGCCAGA
>ML778208.1:725868-742197 GCA_009831015.1 Picea engelmannii
AGAGAGAGAGAGAGGAATGTGGAGAGAAGATGAAGAGAGTGAGTGGCATAGAGAGATATCAGGGGTGGGAAATGGGGGAGAGAGAAGGGGGGGAAGAGGGACACAAGTAGAGAGGGGAAGAGGGGGAAGAGAGAGGGTGGTGAGAGTGTGACACTAGTGTGACACAATTGCCACTTTATATATTCGGGAGAACGACAAACAACAAACCTCCTCAAATGTCATTTCACATGACGTCACTTTTTAGATGCCATAGATATCATCTATGTTATAATGTTTCATGTGGGAACGTGTCATATCGGATTTGACTGTCCAAACCCCATATATCCATTGCTACAACGATGCCAAAGACATCAGAATTCCGACGTCCCATTTCATCAATATCCACAACGTGGATGCCATGGGAGTGACGTTATGGAGATCGGAAGACAAACGGATGGTAACGTCATTAGAGAGACGTTCATATATATATATCAACGAAAAAGACACCATGGGAGCGACATTATGGACATCGGAAGACTGATGGATGGTAACATTGGTGGAGCTACGGTTAACTATATATCAATGAAAAGGACACCATGGGAGCGACGTTATGGACGTCGAAAGATTGACGACCTGTAGGTGTTTAAAAATAAAATGAGCTCTTTCCCTTCCAAGAAACCTATTAGCTATTGTGTAAGCTAGAACTGAGGGCCAATCTCCTTAGGAACTTCCATTGCACCATAGTATTCACAATCCACATCAATGGAATTGTGTGGATAACCTTACACTTCTTGAGAGGATCCGACAAGAGTATGAAAAGGACTTGAGGAGAGAGACCTAACCAAGCTCTAAATATCACCTTCAAGATTCAAGATCCTTAAGCTCAACCTATTGTATCTTTGTTCTACCTATGAAGAAGAACTTTCTATTTTCTTGTTCAGAAGGGATATCATTTTGACTTACTTTCCTTGCAGGTATAATAAGAACATGTAAATGATATCAGAGACTGTCTCAAGAACATTGACTAAGAACCCTTCTTCAAATAGAACTTTACACTGAGTCTTAAAAATGTGATAAGAGATGATCATATTAACAATAATCATACTGAATTTCTTATCAATAGGTATTCCTTGACCTATAAGCCCTTCCTTCCAACTATTAGCCAGTATAAAGGCATATAACTTTCACCTATCTGTTGGACAACTGATAGGGGGGGGGGTGAATTAGTTGTTACCGTGCTTAAACATTTATGCTTCTTTTAAACTCTTTGCATAAACAATGAATGATGATCACATTAATGCAGGGAAATAAACAATGGCACATTCAACATCAGTCACATATAAGAGAAACATAGAGACAGATATTTCCCGACGAAACCCATACAGGGTAAAAACCTCTTTTTCTTTATATGATAAGTAATAGTTACATTCTTTACATTATCATACATATGAGCACCAACTCATAATGAGGCTACAACCTCAGTTTTGAAAGTTGCAACTTGCTGAGAGCACCAACTCTCTGTTTTCTCTAGCACCCACTAGAAGGAAGCACCAACTCCCTGGTTTCTCTAGCACCAGCTAGAAGGAAGCACCAACTCCCTGGTTTCTCTAGCACCAACTAGAAGGAAGCACCAACTCCCTGGTTTCTCTAGAACCAACTAGAAGGAAGCATCAACTCCCTATGTTCAAGAACCCACTTGAACCTTTGAGGACACCAATCCTCCCTAGCTCCTCCCAACCACCCTGAAATATAAATATTTGCTATTGAAAGTTATTACAGTGATATGATGTTCAACAATGGCTTACCAGACTCATCACTGTTCTGCTGCATTTCGTTGCTCTGTCTACCTCATTGCCTTTCTGCACACATCACTTGCGCTGTCTGTTCTTCCTATTTGTGTGCTCTGTGCGCCATGTCCAATCACTAGACAGTTCCTCTTCTGTGCTATTCAGCTACCGCACTCTCCTCCTTCTTCACACATGAATCACTTTCACCACCAACAACCATATCAAAAACCAACAGCAATAGCAACCCCATCTCTTCTCTGTACCGTGTATTTATAGATTCTGTGCACCTTGTGCATGCAATGTTCGCAATGCCTCTGCATGCTAACTCCACGCCATTATCCTCCACCTCTCGAGTTCTCTGTCTGATCATCATCATGACTCTTCAGCTTCTCTGGCCGTTTTCCCATGCGTTCAGCATCACTGGATGTTATGTTGAGATTCCTCAGCCTCTCTGGCAGTTGAGACTCTTTGTCTTCTCTGTGACAATCGAGCTCACCTTCTCTATTTTAGTTTCAGGCTTCCACGCTCATCCATCTGTCAATCCCTTCTAAGAATAGTCTTCCTTCACTTGGACGAAGCTTGGAGACTCTTCATCTCCTCTGGAGATCACACAAAGGTCTCTTTGAATTCTCTAGCAGACACCATCAATGGTTTTTGTTAGTTTCACTATGTCATGCATTAGTAGCCCTCCGATCAACACTTGATCTAACGGTTCAGATTACATCGCGATTTCACCTATCGCGATATCGGGATTCCTGATGTCAATAATCTTTGACATGTCCAACTCTCGATCCCCGATACTTCGACAAGGACTGGAATCGACGGTCCAGATTCAACCTTAATTCAACGACTGCGATTTAAGTCGTGATTTTGCATATCAGGAAATCAGGATTCCTGTTGCATTGTTTCTTTGACATTTCCAACACGCGATCCTCGAAACTCCGACATGGTGTAAGTCTGCTGACGTCACCTGTGTTAAATAACTTCCACGTGTCACCGTGATTTGTGACTTACATGTTCTTGGCATGTTGAATCAGTCTGACACTTGTCATTACCTGGTTGTGCCACGTGTTCCTAGCTGACGTGGTTTGCTGACGTGAGTCGGATTGACAGTCCATATGTGATCTTGATTTGACGGCTCAGATTACGTCGAGATTTCACACATCACGATTTCGGGATTCTTGATGTCAATATTCTTTGACATCTTCAAAACTCGATCCTCGAAACCCTGACAGGGAGTCGGATCAACGGTCCACATAACCCCCTGAGATGGACTGTCCTCCTACTTCCGGGATTTGTGAGCCCTCTGCTCCTTGCACTTTTAAAGATCGTGTAGGTTTTCCTCGATCCAATGGTGGTCAGACCCTACGCTCAGATATGATGCCTCTAACTTCAATTATCCCTCCGGCTAAGATCGTGGTCCACGTGACCTCCCCCTATATGACCGCAACCAAACCTCCTCATCGGGGTTTTGGACTTTCCAATGTCGAAACATGTATGTCCTCAGGATTCGTGATCCCTCGAATCCTGACACGCTCTTTACACACTAGCTCTCCTTCCCCTTTATTTTTCACCCAAAAGAGATCTTTTAAGATAGAGTTTTATTGTAGCCCTACTAGTTGGGAAGCCAAAGAAATAAATAATATATATTCATTAAATTGAAAATATTGTCCCCCACTTGGATTTTGGTTTCTAAGGAAAGGTCCTGACTATTCTAGTATTCAAGTTTGAATGTAAGCTTATTACTAACACAGTTTCACATCTGATTTTGAGTCATGTCAATGATAAATAGAATAATAAGATACTTGGTGATTTCCCCCCTTTAAACACATTTCCATTGGGAAGGAATCCACCCTGGGTGATCGTCTAATCCAATAAGTATCATAAAGGTTTTCTCCTCTTGTAGTATCTCTTTAGAATCTTTACAAAAGGTGTACATAAGCATAGTGGGAGTTGATTAAATATTACGGGGAAGGCTAGTAACTTTACCTTGGTAAACTACCTTTTATAATAGATAACCCAAGGCATCATATGTGAGAACATACAAATCAGGGTCTATAGGGTAGCCCTGCGTCGTTGATCTGCTAAGAGGAATAATATAAGTAATGGATCTATTAACACACACAATAACCAAAGCATTGGAAAAGAGAATATTGACATAATATATGAAATTTGACCCAAATCCTAGCCACTCAAGCATGTGGAGAATGAGTTTCCACTCTTACTTGTCATAGGCCTTGTAATAGTCTAACTTTAGACACATTCCTTTAAAACCTCTCTCTGTGGAAAGAAAAAAATCCAAACATTCAACGATGGAAATAACTCACAAAATTCTCTTCCCGATAGTATTTCAAATACAAAAATCTTCCACCATATAAAGATAAATCTAGATCTAGATGTAAACACTTGCAACTTTCAGTTTGATGATATGACAGATAATTTTTTTGACCATGATCGATTTGGAAGCCTAATTTTTTCTAATGAATATGAGCCTGAAAATCGGAAACCTAATCATGATCTCCTTGCTAACAAATATAACCATAAGGTATTCTAGTTCTATAATAAATCTTGTCCTAAATATGATAAATACTCTTAGGTAATTACTCTTGGTATTCCAAAAAAAGTTTTGGACTCTTATGCCATTGGTCATCGTGATTTTATTTATGATGATCCCTTAGCAACCTACCATTTGCATGACATTTGCTTCCCAGAATAAAGTGAGAAGATGCCTAAAGTTCCCACTGATGGATCTAATCAACTTTGGGTTCCCCCCAAAGATAGTTTTCTAAAGACTGGTTCACACTTCTCATTAGCTAATTCAATACATCTTGATACCTTTTTATACAAGGAGGATGTTAAGAAAAGTGTTTTTTAGCTTAAGATTGTTTCGGTGGAAGCTCTAATTTTTTCAACCTCATCATAACCCAAAAGCTCACTCCCTTTGACCTAACTTCTCCTCTAGTTTATGATGGTTATCTTGAGTCTTGTACTAAAAAAAGGAGATTCTCTAACTATGTTATTCTAATTGAGATAGATAGCCATACTACTTAGCTTCCATCGTGTACCAATAAGAATAATGAGGTTTCATTTAAGGATAACAACGATGTTTATGTTGTCTTCCATTTCTTCTAAAAAGTGGGGAGGAAATATGATTTCCAATCTCATCCTTCATCATATAATTTAGGATTCTTGGCTCAACCATTTTGATATTTTTAGGACAACAAGTATATTCCTCTTAAAATGGTTTACTGAAATGTTTTCTACCCTACATAATTGTTTGAGCCTAACTACCAGTATAGGTTTTCTAGTACCTTTTCTTCATGTTGAAATTCATCTCATAGTTAGGATCGGAATTCATTTTGCATGTACAAGAAAAAAACATTTCAAAATTGTAAATGGCACCCGCCGTGAATGTGAAGACATTTTCTTGTCTTGTACATAATAATAAAAAAAAAATAAAAAAATCGCAAAACATAAAATACAAAGTTTTTCTTACCGTTCTACTCTTTTGACTGCATTTTTATATTCAATAGGTCTTTTAGTAAGGTGTTTGACCTTATTCTTTTGTTGTTAATTAAGCTTCAAGTTTATATATTAGTTTTCTTGGTTATGCATATGGAATTACTGCTTAGTATTCTCCCATTTTCCTTAACCAATTTAAGTGCATTGCACTCATTGCATAGCTACCCAAAAGATATTTGTTGTAACATCCCGCTCTGGCACACTTACAAAACTTATTCTTTGAGGACACTTGCTCTCAAGTGATCTGGACTTTTCTGATATTAATACATTTATGCTTGGTTATCATGCGTTCTGATAGACGACATGATGTATTACTATTGTTATATACAGGTGCTATTGACTCAGTTTATTTGAGTGTGCAGGGTTTTTGACCTGGAGGATGCAGAGGCATCGACGGAACCCTTGGACTCCGGATTGAGTCAAGGAGTGTGATATTTGAGTTGATTTATTTACCATGATATTTATTGATTTGATGATATGTTGCTGACATGTTCTGAAATGATGGTTGATGATGCAGGCTGACAATAGCTTGCCGACCAGACTCACAAATGGAGTAAAGGGGCCACACATGATTTCCAGAGAGGTTGAGGGAGAGGTGTGGACAACAGCCCTACCACAGCCTACTAGCACTCCCGCTGTGGCTCAAACTGTAGGTTAACGATTACCTAGTTCGAGAGGATCCACGATGCCGTGAGGGTAGACTGCGACAGTCTCTCACGATGATTCTAAAGGGCGTGCAATAAGGTGGGGGCCTTATTCCTTAGAGCCCTTAGTCTCCCACAAGTTCACCTGGTGGAGTGTTGACTCCAGGGGTTATAGATGTCTACCAATCAGTCAAGTCAGCGAGTGGCACCCTTGGAGCACGTGGTGCATCCTGAAGGGCACGTTGCACAAAGAAATATAAGTCAGCGAGTGGCACCCTTGGAGCACGTGGTGCATCCTGAAGGGCATGTCACGCAACAGAAACAAACGAGGCGAGTGGCACCCTTGGAGCACGTAGTGCATCCTGAAGGGCACATCGAATTGATGGTGATGATGATACAAACCTATATGACCCTGAGACCTTAACGCCCTTAGAAATTCTCAAAATGACTCCCCTAATTGATTGTCACCCAGTTCGAATCTAAACCTAAAATTTAAAACATCTCTAAGATAAAATTTTGACAAGCCCTAAGAAAATATCCTACAAAAATAGACATAAGGGCGTAAACTAAAACCCTCCTAGGTGTTAATTAAAGTCTTCTTAAAATTAAAGGGGGTAAAGTGAAGAAAGGGAATAAATTAATTAAAATACGTGGTGTTAATGGTAAAAAGGAATATAAAGTTAAAAAAACATGTGAGAGTATAAAAGTAATGAATTTAAAAATATAGAAAGGATTAATAAGCGCATTCATCTTTTGGGTTTAAAAATAAAAAGAGAGCAATAAATAATAGAAATAAGGAAACTTGTAATAAAGGAAACTTAATAATGGAAAGTAGGGGACATAGGGTAAAAAGAAAAAAGGAATCAAAAATTAAGGAGTTACTAAAATGAACTAAATTTTGGCAACTTCATTTTAGGAATGTTATTAAAAGCATGAGAGGGGATCTAGGAACCCTAGGAGTAATTTTAGGAGCGACTAAAGGGGGGTGAGGGAAATGAGTCTTTTAATTATTAAAAAGAAATTAATTTTTGGAGAAACATGGGGGATGAGTGACACTTGAACGGGAGAGAATTTTTAGAGGATTGTCATTAAAAATTTAATTAATAATGATTTAGGAAAGTAGGTGGGTCTCAAATTTCTATAAAATAAGGGGAAAAGAAGGAAGAAGGGATGAACGGTGAGCGTAATGTTACGCTGTCGGATTGTGGCTTGACTATTTGCTTGTGAGGAGTTGGGAATTTCTCAGCTGTATTGGGGTGGTAGCTCAGCCTTGGAGGCGAGATGAGAAGTTAGTCTTATCTCTGGATCTTGTGTGGCCCCTTTGCGGCTCGGGGGGCTAAGGGGGAAGCAGAGTACCCCTAGCGATTGGCTGGGAGGTACCGGTGAGGTCGCTACGGTCGGCAAGCAGGAGCGGCAAGGAGCGCGGGACATCAATCAAGGCGCGAACAACATACGAGGCCGGCACAAGGAAACAGGTACGCTCGTTTATTTTATGAGTATAATGCATTAGATATTAGGCTGGGAATTGTAAGATGTTGCATTATCTGTGTAGTTCGTTTTTGAATGCTACAATGATACTGTTCGGGAAACCTTTTGTTTGGGTAGATGTTCTGAATGTTGGTTCTGGCGATCTTGCTTGCTGATATTTTATGGAAGTAAAACTAGATCTGGCATTCCCTCTGGCACTTTTGTTGGTTTGATTTCTAAGATCAGATGATCTGGTGTTTAGATATGGCATTCGTCTATATGAGTGATGGAAAATGTTTAATTTATTTATCCTTCGATCCACTGAAGATTTTGTTTTCAGCGTTGGTTTCGTTGGGCGTTTCTGAAATTGTTGGCTTTCTGCATTCGTTTGGTGGTGCTTCAATTCATTGGGTGGTTTCTTTTTATTTATGCTGTGGGCGAATTCCTCTCTGTGAGCGTTTAAAATCTCAGTGGGCGTTTTTCATGAGCCGGTGGCCCTTTTGATTAGTGTGGCGTTTTTCCCATTTGCCGGAGGGTGTTTTTAATTATTGTTGGGCCTTTTGATTATTGCTGGGCATTTTTAATGATTGCTGGGCATTTTTAATTGTTGCTGGGCATTTTTAATTGTTGCTGGGCGTTTTGATTATTGTTGGGCGTTTTTAATGATTGCTGGGCGTTTTTAATTGTTGCTGGGCGTTTTTAATTGTTGCTGGGCGTTTTGATTATTGCTGGGCGTTTCTAATGATTACTGG
Source organism: Picea engelmannii (assembly GCA_009831015.1). Taxonomy (NCBI): domain Eukaryota; kingdom Viridiplantae; phylum Streptophyta; class Pinopsida; order Pinales; family Pinaceae; genus Picea; species Picea engelmannii. Next base: position 734,020 of record ML778208.1, read on the forward strand.
GCATTTTTAATTGTTGCTGGGCGTTTTTAATTGTTGCTGGGCATTTTGATTATAGCTGGGTGTTTTTAATGAATGCTGGGCATTTTTAATTATTACTGGGTGTTTTCTTTCAGACTGGGCAGTGTTACATTTGCGGTTTATTTTATGTTTGGGTCTGCATCCTCATTCCTGGGCGTAATCACAGTTGCGTTTTTCCCTTTTTGGGGTCTGCGTTTTTGCTATTCTTTAATGCCTGTTGCGTAGTAATGATATTCTTTTTACTCCCCAAGATATGTTGCGTAGTAATGATATGATATATAACTTATTTTGCATGATGACATTGACTCCGCCTTCTTGGCCCAATGAAATTCCTTTTTGAAATACCTACCATCTAGGTTCCTTATTGTATAGAATAACCACAACAAGATTTTGTTTTTTGTAGGAAATTTTGATTTCCAAATTATTTTCTGCAACAAAAAAAATGGTCTTCTCATCCGCCCTCTACCAATTCCTTGTAGCCTATTATAGGAACTAAATATCAAACAAAGATGCAGCGACAAATCAAATGGTCCTCCTCATATTTGAGGCTATTACTGTAGTCTTTAAGGCTGTCTCTGTACTTATTTCATAACTTGGCATATTCTTCCTCAAATCCTATCTCTTCCCAAGATAACTGTCATGCCCATAAAGTTTACTCATTTGTTATCTACTGCCATATAGTTAATGGAATGATATTGTTATTTAATTGTTTATTAATTGATAATTATTAATTGGTATACCCTGCAATGCTGAATAAATTGCATTTTTAACTATTTACTTGCATTATGGTAACATTACTACCGTTGGGTTGTTTTAATTGCCATTACTATAGGGTAGTAACATCGCGGGTTTTAATGTCACCAATATTATGTAATTGATGTTAATTCTATATATCGACCCTTTTAATTATGGGTATGTATAAGTATTGTAATTTAATATTGTAATTTGTGATTTTCACATCTTGTCCTTTGTCATTTTAGAGATTGTATTATTATATATTGCCATTTCTAAATATGATCTTATTTGTAATTTTTCAACTATGATGTTACTTGTAAATAGGGTGTTATTTCTAAGTATGTTGTTATATTGTTAATTTCAATTATGAGGTTACTTGGAATATGTAATTGATGTTAATTCTATATATTGACCTTTTTAATTATGGATATTTACAAGTATTGTCAGTTGATATTGATATATGTGTCATTTTCAAATCTTGTCCCTTGTCATTTTAGAGATTGTATCGTTATATATTGCCATTTCTAAACATGATCTTATTTGTAATTGTTCAACTATGATGTTACTTATAAATAGGATGTTATTTCTAGGTATGATGTTGTATTGTTAATTTCAAATATGAGGTTACTTGGAAATATGATGTTATTGCATTATTATTGGAACCTATGATGTTAGATGACATCGAATTGAGAGCTCCTCATGTTTATTGAAATGTTTTTATCTTGTAAGGTCACTGAAATGTTGGGGTTGTAGCATATAAGAGGTATTGTAATTATAGAATCATGGTCCGGATAGGTGATATAAATGGAAGGTGTTTAATATTTCATGGCAGTGTTATTGTAACTTTTACTGTTATTAATATACATTTACGGTATACTTATCTGGATTAAGTACAATAGGACTTCTGAGTCTGTAATGAGGGTGTTGGTTCTTGTAGACAAAGTTGTACTTGCTTGACAACCCTCTAGGCGTTGGAACTGTTGTCGAGTGGGATGTAGACACCCCCCCTGGTAGCCTTCGGAGACATGTCGGTGGGTGTGATTTTTCTGTGTAAGGAATCCAGTGCCATATCAAGAGTCTCAGGCCCTTTAAAGGTAGGGTTTCCACTCTTGTGACACACCTGACAAAGATTACTAGTTTCTGCCTGAGCAGTCGGCCAGGAGCCTGTCTAATCTTCTTTCGAGAAGACATAAGACTAAAAGTCCTACTTTTTTGTGCAGAAATGGTAAACTCTACTATTGGATTCTTCCATCTGTGACTGTACTGTACTTAACACCCGGTGTCATTTTCTGCTTACAGCTGCTAGTTGTACACCTTATGTCTAGGGGCGTTTATCGCTTGTTGTCACTTTGATATGTTGGGGTCGTCTTGTTGTGTTTGTCTTACTTGCGACATGTTCTAGGTCGGGTTACTAGTTTCTGCCTGAGCAGTCAGCCAGGAGCCTGTCTAATCTTCTTTCGAGAAGACATAAGACTAAACGCCCTTCTTTCCTGTGCAGAAATAGTAACCCTAACACCATGGATTCTTCCCTTTGTGTTCTTACTGTGCACCCCCAGTATGTCTTAATGTTTGTGCTATGCGCCTTATGCCTATGGTCGTATATTGTTGCAATTACTTGTTGAGTGCCTTCAGTCTTCTTGTGATGAACATCGTGGTTGCGTCTTGTTGGTTGTCAAGTGGCGACGTAGAGTCAAGTATGTTTGTTACTTCTACACGCGCGCACACACCTTAAACAAAAACAAAATAAATAAATTTGCACCTGTTCTCAGAGTTGTTGTCATAACGAGGAGGGCGTTACATATGGTATCAGAGCCGGTTCGACCCACGACTTGGGATTCGCTACGACTTTCGTTGACATGATTATATTTGATTATTTTGTTGCTGAATAAGTTGATTGTGTGTGTACAGGTAATCATGGTTAGAGGACGCCGTAGAGGCAGACGACGGGGTGCTAGGGGAGGAGGTGTGACGCCTCCAGCAGCATCCACGCCTGAGGGGTCTAACCCCCAGGGAGGCGAGCAGGTTCTCGGACAGGAGCAGATCGCAGTTGGAGATGTTGTTGGGATGATGAGATCCTTTCAGCACATGTCCGAGGCATTGATTAGCTGATTGGACAGAGACGAGGCCAGGGCACTGACACCTGCTGAGGTTCCGCCGCGCGCACCGGCCGTTACAGGTAGCATTCATCGTGAACTCGAGAAGGTAAAATTTCTCGAGTTCTTTGGTGCCCCGGACGGCGTAGCCGCCGAGGCATGATTGGAGAATATGGCGATGTGCTTCGCACTTTGCAATTATACCTCCAACATGAAGGTCCGCATGGCGGTCTTTCAACTGAAGGGGAGCGCTCTTCTATGGTGGAAGACACTCCTGCCGCAGCTAAACATGGCCGTTGAAGACGTGTCATGGGAACTGTTCGAGGAACGATTCCGAGAGAGGTATATTTTTGAGTAATTCATTGAGCATCATATCAATGAGTTCAACGCATTACGACAGGGAGGTCGTACGGTGCCCGAGTATGAGGCACATTTTATGGAGCTGCTCCGGTATGCTCCGCACCTGAACACTGAGAAGCTCAAGGTCAACAGGTTTGTGTTTGTCCTTAACGGTAGCCTGCATGTAAAGGTTAGGAATTTGATGCCTCAAACCTTGCACGACGCTGTCCAAAAGGCCCTCATAGCAGAGGAGGATCTTATCAGCGGGGGTCAGACTAGGACTCCAGCGAGACCTGCAGGGAAGGGTTCCTCTGGCACACCGCAGCATCAGACACCAGCGAGACATGCACCGGGATATCGTGGCTTCCAGAGGGGATCCACGTTCACTACACCTCGACAGCCGCCGCCTCAGTAGCGAACACCTTATCGAGGACCACAGCACCAGTAGCAGCGTCGCCCGCAGCAGCAGCAGTTTAGGCCTGTTCAGCAGAACAGACCAGGTTTCCAGGCCAGTGGGCCGTCATCTTCTACTTCGGGTACCAGGACTACTGGGCCGAAGAAGGGGTGTTGGACGTGTGGGGAGCCACACTACCAGCGCGACTATCCTGTGGAGAGGACCAGAGCGTCCAGATCAGTCGGACCCACTACAGTGGGAGATATGGGCAAGGCCCATCGGATTCACGCAGTGGTGAATAACCGCTAGGCAGAGCACCAGTCGACAGTGCTTGAGACGATAGGTACTGTCGCTGACCAGACCCTTAGTATTTTGATAGACCTAGGTGCTACTGAGAGTTTCATTTTTGGTGCAGTGCTAAAAAGGATTAAGGTAAAGGCAGTCGAACGGGATGAGTTTAGCTTCGTAGAGATGGCTTCGGGAGCCAAACAGAAAGTTGGAGGAAAGGTTATGGGCTGTGCCCTTAACCTGGGAGAGTTTGTCACGAGGGTCAACTTGTACGTCACGATCTTAGGATCATATGACGTCATGATCGGCATGGATTGGTTGGAATCGCATGAGGCGATACTCAACTATAAGACGAAATGGTTGAGCTTAGTCGATGATGAAGGACAGAGACATGTGATAGTAGGACGAAACCAGGGATTATCCCTGAGGTTCGTCTCTTCCTTACAGTTACAGAAGAGTATGCGCAAGGGGTGAAAGCTTTATGTGATCCTTGCGCTAAACGAAAAGGGAGTGGCAGAAGGTCTAGAACACCTTCCGGTGGTGAAGGAGTTTGCGGACGTATTTCCAGAGGAGTTGCCTGGGATGCCGCCAGAGAGAGAATTGGAGTTTACTATAGACCTGAAACTGGGGACCGAACCGATAGCAAGAACACCTTATCGGATGTCGACCCCAGAGTTCCAAGAGTTGAAAATGCAACTGAAGGAGTTGCTGGACCTGGGACTGATACGCCCTAGTGTGTCACCATGGGGTGCACCGGTTATTTTCATTCGAAATAAGGATGGATCGTGGAGGCTTTGCATTGACTACCATCAACTGAACAAGGCTACGATCAAGAATCAGTATCCCTTACCAAGAATTGACGATCTGTTCGATCAAATGAAGGGTGCGACGATGTTCTCCAAGATCGATTTGCGATCAGGGTATCACCAGTTACGGATCAAGGAGGATGACGTCCCTAAGACCGCTTTTAAGATGAGATTTGGACATTATGAGTTTACTGTTTTACCTTTTGGACTGACAAACGCCGCAAGGGTATTCATGAGTTTGATGAACGGGGTGTTCTGCAAGTACTTGGACAAGTTCGTCCAAGTATTCATTGATGATATTATGATCTACTCTCGGATGACGGAGGAGCATGACGAGCATCTGCGTTTGGTACTACAATGTTTACGCGAACACAAATTATATGGGAAGCTGTCCAAATGCTCTTTTTATCAATCGAGGATTCACTACTTAGGGCATGTCATCTCCGGCGAAGGTATCACCATGGATCCAGCCAAGGTTGAGGCTATTATGGAATGGCCTGCGCTGACGAATTTCATAGAAGTGCGTAGTTTTATGGGTTTAGCAGGATACTATCGACAGTTTGTCGAAGGATTTTCAAGGATAGCAAATCTGATCACAGAGTTGCAGAAGAAAAACAAGAAGTTTGTTTGGACAGAGAAATGCGTGGAAGCATTTAGGAGGCTTAAAGAGTTGTTGACAACAACACCGATACTAAAGATCCCTGACATGGACACAGGCTTCTTGGTATGCATTGATGCATTCAAGGAAGGGTTAGGCGGAGTCTTGATGCAAGACGGACGAGTGATTGCTTACATTTCGAGAAAACTGAGAAGGCATGAGGAGAACTACGCAATGCACGATTTGGAGTTACTAGCCATCGTATATGCCTTGAAGGTTTGGAGACACTACCTTGTTGGATGAAAATTTGAATTAAAGACTGATCATTGTGGACTACAACACATTTTTACACAAAGCGACCTGAATGCACGACAACGACGTTGGTCGGAATTGCTTAGCGAGTATGACTTTGAGATTACTTACATAAAGGGAACAGTGAACCGAGTGGCAGATGCTTTGAGTCGGAGGCTACATATCTTTTCGGTGTTACCTCCTCAGATGAATCTACGTGAGAAGATTCTCACTCTACAGCATGAAGATGACTGGTACAAAGAAGTCAAGGATTTTATCAGACAAAACACCATGATGGTACCACGATATGAGGGATTTTCTTTTGATAGCGATGGGTTATTGAGGTTTAGAGGTTGGATTTACATACCGCCAAATGACGAGTTGAGGATGTTAATCCTGAGTGAGGCTCATAGAGCAGTTTACATGGCTCACCCAGGAGTCATGAAGATGAGGGCAGACCTTAAACCCTTATTCTTCTGGAAAGGAATGAAGGCCGACATAGTCAACTTTGTGGCTAGATGTCTAGAGTGTCAGCAGGTGAAGGATGAACATAGACACCCGACAGGATTACTTCAACCACATGCCATTCCAGAATCAAAATGGGAAGTTATTTCGATGGATTTTATTGTTGGATTGCCACTGACGACAAGGAGACACGACTCGATTTTTGTAGTAGTAGACACTCTGATGAAGAGTGCTCACTTTATTCCTATGCATACAACGTATCAGGCACCTGACATAGCGAGAGTTTTCATCAGTGAGATTGCGAGGTTGTATGGCGTGCCTAAGAAGATTATATCCGATCGAGGATCGGTGTTTACCGGATGATTTTGGACGAGTTTCCAAGAGGCCTTGGGAACTCAACTTAACTTTAGTACTGTGTATCACCCAGAGACTGACGGACAGACAGAACGTACGAACCAAACCTTGGAAGACATGTTGCACATGTACATGATGGACCAACAAAAGCGTTGGGAGGAATTCTTGCCTCTGGTAGAGTTCGCTTACAACAATAGTTACCAGAGCACCATTAAGATGGCACCTTTTGAGTTCCCTTATGGGCGACCGTGTCGGATTCCCTTGAGTTGGGATCGAATTGAGGATAGGGTCCTGGTAGGACCAGAAGCGATCCAAGAAATGGAAGAGAAAATGCAAATCATAAGACAAAGGATTAAAGAGGCGTAGGATCGACAGAAGAGTTATGACGATGCGCACCGAGTTGACCGTAGTTACGAGGTCGGCGATCGAGTCTTCTTGCAGGTTAAACCGCATAAGAGTTCGATCAAGTTTGGAAAGGGAGACAAAATCTCTCCTAGGTTCATGGGACCTTTCGAGATTGTGGAGAGAAAGGGGCCCGTGGCCTATCGACTAGCCTTGCCTGATTCGTTGAGGCATATGCACGATGTTTTTCATGTATCTGTTTTGAGACATTATATTAGTGATCCTACGCACGTCATTGACATGAGTTCCTTGCAGGTATCGGATGAGGGAGTGCTCACGGCTGAGCCTGTCCACCTTTTAGATCATCACATTTGACAGTTACAATGCCGAACGGTAGATCAGGTCAAGGTCCAGTGGGACAATTATAGTCCGCACTCGGCGACCTGGGAGGACGCATATGATATGCATCAGCAGTTCCCATTTTTGTTTGATAGATAGACTTATGATACTGTGGTACTTATGATATGGTGGTACCTTTATTTCGGCATTTATACTGAGAAACTTCGGGACGAAGTTTAGACCAAGAGGGGGTGTATGTAACATCCCGCTCTGGCACACTTACAAAACTTATTCTTTGAGGACACTTGCTCCCAAGTGATCTGGACTTTTCTGATATTAATACATTTATGCTTGGTTATGATGCATTTTGATAGATGACATGATGTATTACTATTGTTATATACAGGTGCTATTGACTCATTTTATTTGAGTGTGTAGGGTTTTTGACCTGGAGGATGCAGAGGCATCGACAGAACCCTTAGACTCTGAATTGAGTCAGGGAGTGTGATATTTGAGTTGATTTATTTACCATGATATTTATTGATTTGATGATATGTTGCTGACATGTTCTGACATGATGGTTGATGATGCAGGCCGATGATAGCTTGCCGACCAGACTCACATATGGAGTAAAGGGGCCACATATGATTTCCAGAGAGGTTGAGGGAGAGGTGTGGACAACAGCCCTGCCACAGCCTACTAGCACTCCCGCCGTGGCTTGAACTGTAGGTTAATGATTACCTAGTTCGAGAGGATCCACGATGCCGTGAGGGCAGACTGCGACAGTCGCTCACGATGATTCTAAGGGGCGCGCAATAAGGCGGGGGCCTTATTCCTTAGAGCCCTTAGTCTCCCACAACTTCACCTGGCGGAGTGTTGACTCCAGGGGTTATATATGTCTACCAATCAGTCAAGTCAGCGAGTGGCACCCTTGGAGCACGTGGTGCATCCTAAAGGGCACGTCGTGCAACAGAAGCAAACGAGGCGAGTGGCACCCTTGGAGCACGTAGTGCGTCCTGAAGGGCACGTCGCATTGATGGTGATGATGAGACAAACCTAGATGACCCTGAGACCTTAACGCCCTTAGAAATTCTCAAAACGACTCCCCTAATTGAT